>JASGCC010003044.1:0-25528 GCA_030067915.1 Hydractinia echinata | reverse complement strand
AGTTATTCAAGGCAGATTGTAACATAAATTAACAAAAATGTGTTGAGTGACACTATGGCTACTAACAAGATGAATTATGGTAAGACATTTATATTGATACCTTTTAATTTTTTGCTTATAAAGTTTTAGGAATATTTTTTTTTTTTTTTTTTTAACTTTTGTATTAAAATGATTAACAATAGTTCATAATCTATTTCTTATTTTTCTTTAATGTGGTCACACTTCATTTAAAATGGTGAATTAAAATTTTAATGAAAAAGATCTTTGAGTGACAAAAAAGTCACGGTAAATCCATTAGGTACTTTTTCTCTGAACTATTCAATTAAGTGTGCATTATAGCTCTTCCAGTCAACTTTTATTTCTTACCTATTAGAAGAATTATGGATGGTCTGCCAAAATTCTAATCAGACTGAAAAAAATTTCTATTGAAGTACTATTCTAGTATTTACTTTAATAGTATACTAGTGGATAAGGCCCGTGGAAAAATCCACTCAGGCAGTAAACCAATGGAAAAGAGAACAATCACTTGAATTTCGATGACGTCAGCTAAATCTCACAAATGTTCCCCCAAAAGTACAAAAAAAAATTTGTATACCTGTTGCCTTTATCGTATAGATCTTGAAACGCTGAGCAAGGAAATGTATAGGATCATGTATCTTTGACAAACTGTTGCAGAGATATTAGGGTTTGAAGGTTTTTTGATGACGTCATCAACCCGTCCATTACTAAACGGATTCGGGGACCCAGGTTTGGGAAACTTACCCAAATTGGTCCCAGGTGGTCCCTAGTTACCCACGCGGTGAAAAATCATTGACGTCACCACCTCGTTTCCAAGTTATTTGGCCTCAAAGTTTTAGGTGCACTGTAATAATATTAGACATGCATTTTTCGGCAACAACAAAGGAAAATGAAGACATCCACTTTGCCTGTCACAGACAGACACTTTGCCTGTCACAGACAGACAAACAGACACACTTAGCGTATTATTATATAGATAATGTACGTGATATAATCGTACCGTTTTTCCTACAATAGACATGCTAATTCTTGTAAACAACGCCATTCAATTTATATATCTCAATTACCTTGCCACAAATACATTGACACTTCATAATCCTATCATGCTATTACGAGGAAGTACCATTAATATGTCACAGTTAAACAATTTGTATTGACAAGTATTATTGTTTAAGTTTTGACCACGATCAATCTAATTTTGAATCCATGTAAGATTTTCTATAAATAAAATGTGTCACATAATTATTATATATTTAGACCAACTGTATCTGGCTTACAAATTATCTAGACTATTCGAGAGTAAAAGAGATGAAGGTCAACATTTTTGCCATATGTTACATAGTAGCCATTCCACAGTTAACCAGATATTTGGATGTTCAAAACAGTATGACTATCCTGTTCTCGATTGTGTTTCCCATTGGTTGTATAGTCTTGGCAGTAGTGTACGGATAGAGAAAATTGTAGAAAAAGTGAACAAATGCTTAAAAGAATGCTCGAACAGTGTAATAAAACTCGAAGAGTTATCTAATCATCCTTTTAGCAAAGGTAACTTGGTTCTAGTGAGTTGTAAATTTAATAAACAAATGTCTTTGTCTCATGTTGTGGTTTTCATATTTCAGTTGAATCTGATCCATCTCCAATACCATTTGAAGACGGAGATCGTGTAAAGATATACTATAAAATTGCAGATGGTGATGTTATGTATGCAGACTATTTGGCACATTTTCTCATTCCTTATAATGAAATTGGTGCAATAAAAAGAGATAACCAGAATGTAAAAAATTTTTTGATTTCTGTTCTAAAATGTTGGGATTCTTCAACAGAAAGAAAATGTCGTACTTGGTATCATTTGAAGTCAGTTCTCATCTTTCTTGAAAACAGAAAAGTGGTCAACGAAATAGAAGGTATGGTGCGATTTTTTTATAACATCTGGTACCTTCTTTACTATGCACAGTTTAGATAATTTCAACGTGTTTTCTTCTATGACTTTAAATACCATACCATCATACGAATTTTATTTAGTAAAATTAGTACATATGAAATAAAATTTTCTTAACGTATGACTAAGAGAAAGAACAAAAAAATATGGACAGGACTTGTCTGGAAGCAAAAATATTGTAAAACTATTGTAAGAATATTATTGAACACATAGCAGTAAGAGAAATAAGAAGAAGACATGTCAAGTTTATTTTGATAGGAGAAACATCAAAAGCGTTTAAACAGCAGTAGACAGTGCGAATATTTTAAACTTATTTCAGAAAAGAAAGAATAAGCATCTACACTTAAAGGAGAAATTAACCCGAGATTTTGAATCGTAACAATACCATTTGATAATCAGCAATACACAATTATTCAGTAATAAGCTTATTTTAACCTTCGAGATTCGAATTATACACCGTAAAAAGTTGTTTCCAAGATTTTTTTATTGTCTTGTTACAATTTTAACAACTGCTGGCATAATTTAAAATCTTTCTTATTTTTTTTTTCTAACAACTATTAAATACAAATTTCATGGCATATAACCACGCATGGAGACAACCATAATATGTTACGACCAGAAACTGCTTAGTATTTTGTAATTTTAACAAACTGTAGCAAGCGGCAACAAACTGTAAAAAAAATATGTTAAAAATAATAAGGCGACAAAAAAATAGTAAAATGTGCGTATTGTAAATTAATATATTTCTTTGCTCTAATCAGGTTGTGAAAATCCTTTCCAAGAAGAATATACGAACAACAACTTAAGGTACATATTTTTTTCATTCTAACTCTTTGTATATTTTCATAACTTTTCACATTAAAACGAAACTTTGAAAAGCATCGCATGTTTGGTGTAACTTATGCAAGGTTCACACCCAACCTAAAACAAAGATGTCCCATGTGACAAAAAATTATATTATTGCGCTTCCTTTCGAACGACAAAGTTCAGTACAAATTTTAAATTAGGAAGCATTCGTATTATTACATTTGCAGCGTGCTGAGATCAAACCAAATCGAAATTTTCAATTGATTTACAAATAAATAAAACTGAAATCAATTTAGTGGTAAATGTTGCGAACTTGTTCTCAACGAGCTCCTCTGCGATATTTAGTTCCTTAAGGGCCGGCTTCCAATTAGCTCGCCTGGCCTAATCAGACGGAGTAAACTATGGGGCGCATGGTCAGAACAAATTTACGCCATCCACTTGAGGACTTCCTTGGTCCGCCGATGAAGTTGAAAGAAATATTCAACTTTCTTTGCGGACATAGCGAACTCTTGTAAACAATTTTATTTTGACCAATCACAACACTAAACATGTTGAATCAATCAATCAATTATATTTCTTGCCCCAGTAGCAGTTCAAACCAAATGAATAATGGCGAAATTGAACTCAGATGTTTTGTATACAGACGCAAGTCAAATTAGTCAAATCAACAATACGACTTGCCTAGTTTTGATGATGAAAAAGAAATGATCATAAACTTCTTGTAGAAGAAGTGAAACAAATGAGAATTTTGTGGCATACTTCATATCGAGGTTATAAAGATTTAAACAAAAAAAAATCAGGCATGAAAGGAAATCTTTTCCAGACGTAAAAAGTAAAGTAAATATCTTTCTTATGTCACTTTTACATTTTTACCATACAATAAATATTAGTTATATTCTTATATAATTTCTCAATATGAAATAATAGATCTTTTTTTCTTTTTCTGCATACAACAAATAAATATTAATGCACATGATAAAGATATATTTGAAAATGTGTTGTAATTATCAAGTTGTTTTATTTCAAAATAACACGAAGAAAGATCCATGGAAATAGCCTTGGCTAGTGAAGACCATATGCACCTCAAAAGTTATCTATATTTATTCCACACAGCCGCGAGGACACACCATTCACACCATTGCAGTCAGAGTGTCTAAACGAAGAAAAAAATATATAATGAAATTATGTTAAAGCGAAGGAAAAAGGAAGGAAAAGGAGGAGAGAAAGAAAGGGACCCGAGAAGAAAGAGAAACCTGACAGTGTAGCCAGTGTGTGATTTTTATGATGTATATAGATACTTGAGCCTATAAATTGAAATGTGTTAGATATGTAAATGTATATATGTTCCTGTAGATTAACTCAAATATATTTTGCACTCTAACACAGTCTAGATCAGATTGGAAGAGGGTCATTAATATACCCCGTCCAACCCATGCTAGCATGGAAAACGGACGTTAAGCCGAGAATGATGATGATGATGAAGTGATCTCGGATGTTTTTTTTCATTGTACCTTTACTTTTGTTGAAAGGACTGTTTTCGATTAGGGGTATTATTTCATTCCAACAACACCTAAGATTTGACAGAGTACCATATGATCTTAACAAAAATGGTATAAGCTCCTTATTTATAGTCACCTCTGTTGCTCATGAAGGCATGGTTTATTGGATTTGGTTAATATAACATACCTACACCAGCAAACTGGCTAACCTTTAATTTCCCTTGCTTATACTCTAGCAGCTTATACATAAATATTGATAGCTAGCTTCTAGCTGATGGCTTATTTTCTGAGACTATAGCTATATGAGAAATAGATATATTGATTATTTACTTTCACGAATAAACGACTCTTATCGACGCGGAAAAGGTTCCTCAAATACACAAAAGTGTAAATTATATACCCAATTATTGTTTTTTAAGTATACAATAATAAATAGACCGACATGTTGAAACGTATCTGCTCAAGCTCCATATCGTCCATTAAACAAAGCTATTAAATCCATGTTAGGGATACGAAACAAAAACATACAAAATAGTAATTTTTAAATCTCACAATCTGCATTATTCTATATTTATGCCCGCTGAAACAAAATGTTTAAAAATATAAGCAGGTACATCGAAAAAAATAAAAATAAAATAAAAATACAAAATGTCCAACGAAATCGAAGGTGTCTAACAACCGTTACGGAAGAAAGTTAAAATTTATACTTACTTTGCCATGCTGGAAGTACAGCAGGGAAAATTGTATACCATAAAAAAAGACCCAACATATTTCGTTAAGTCATACAAAAAAAGTTATTACAGAATTTCCACAATGTACAGTTTGCAATGCGTCATACCAAATCAGATACAGTCTATACAGTCTATGCATACACTGTGCCCTCCCAAAATTTTACAAAATTTAACTGTTGAGTTTTAAGAACTCAACAGTTAACAACACATAAAAGAGAAACATAAAAACTTGAATCATTTCGGTATATTGTATATCTACCGTAATATTCCAATCCAAAATATTAAATAAACAGTTTGCCTTACAGACCCAAACTGGAAATTAAGAAAATCAATTATTTTGATTTGTTATCAAGAAAACAGCGCAAACGTGCCGTGCGTGATAACAATGCAGCGATTTCGAATTTAAGAATCAAATATATTTCAAACGATTGTAACGTAACAGATGTAAATATTGATTTAGGTTTGTTTATATTTACGTTTATTATAACGACTTTAAAACTGAATCACCCCCACCCACATAGCGTTAAAAACAGTAACAAGAAAAAAAAATACTTTTTACAATTTATAAAATTCTTCTCTAGAATGTATACCGTGTATTTTAAGGATAGTGTTTTTTTCGTTTCAGCCTCAATGTTCTTAACCTTCTTGACAAATACTATCCTCATTGTCCATAATATATTCTTAGCATGGTTATAGCCGGAAAATATATAATGCCTTCATAAAATAAAACTTGCTATAAGTTATGGCAAATTCTTTTTATATTTAGAATAAACAATCGAGGTTGGACATATTCTTAGGATATTCTTAATTTCTGACCCATTTTTCAGGGTACATTCTTAAAAAAAGTGCTTGAGGTGTGAGTAGGGAAAAAAAAAATTTTTTTTTTGCAAATTTTTTTTCAACTCCTTTTATAAAAAAAAAAGTGAACTTTTTAATGGTGAAATTATTTTTTTATAAAATAGGATAGAAATGCAACTTTTTTCTAAAAAACACAATCCTCATCATTAGTCTTCCAGCTGAACGTGCTAAAAAGATCAAATATAGGTGTAAATGTTTATCACTTTGGGAATATGAGATATGAGAATATTTTGTAACAATAACGTTATCACAACTAACATTGTAAAAAATGATACCATTGAATTTCTTGTATTGCTTTTCTTTTAATGATTGTTTTTATCCGTTCAATTAAAAATCACTTGTCACTTTGACTTTCATTTATGCTTATTCGTTTATTTTTTTTCCAAGTGAGGGTAGTTTTTGAAGTATTTATAACTTGCATTTTACACATTTGTGATTTCAGAATTATGATTCAAATTTGACTTGGTGGGGAAAGTTGGACTTAAACTTTCCTTGGAATGTTCTTGCTTATTTGTGTCACATTTTAAGCCTCTATCGTAGGTTGTATTTGGTGAAAAAATTATTTAAAATTATAAAAGGTTGGCAAAAGGGATGATATCCTGTAATTCTTAAATTTTGTATTCAGAGAGTTACCATCTTGGTATTTTTTTCAGGCAAATGAAATTTTGCAGTGATTTTGCTTGGTCAAAAATTAAAAGTTGTTGTTTGAAAAAAACACAATGGTTACTGACGTCCTGCGTAGAAAGAAAGAAATTTCTGTAAAAAATTTTCCACAAAATGTTTGTCATGTCAAACTTTAACTTTAATAAGTAAAAATAATGTGAATTTTTTTTTCACAAATCGACACTATGGAAGATTATTTTCTGTTAATAAACAATTTGAACAATTCTCAAGATTAATTTTCAAGATTTCATGTAAGTAAGAAAACAAAATACCTGGTTTTTAAGAACATTAAGAATGAGATTTTGACAAAAATTAAGCACGTTTACAGCTGAAATCCAGACATTCTTATAAGAAAAACTATATTTTATTTTTATTTTTTTGAATAAAAACCTCTATTTTTTTTAAAAAAAAGACTTCTCTATATGGAGATTAATGATAAGCTCTATGCTCTCTCAATTCATATTAATTACAAACTGTAGGTATTAAGGTTAACCATCAATGCTTGATACAAATGCAAGATTATTGAAGGTCAGTAAGAGAGGGAGTGCGACAGTTATATAACCACAACAGCCGATAGTTTGAAAATATTATTTAAAATCATTTTACACAACAAATGTTGAAAACTGATTTGTTGATTACTCATGCAGTTAAGCTATAGCTACAACCGTGGAAAAATACTTGTGAATAAGCTGTAGAAAAATCCAGCTTGATGTTGAAATCTCTTTACTATCCCCTCCACTCCCCCCCCAAAAAAAAAATCAATGTTACTTTTCTCTTGTATTCCAGGTTTTTGCTGTACTTCTGTTAGCATCAGTCAAGCATATTCAATTTTCAATATTGATTTTTGGGGGAATGGAGAGCTCAAAATGAAATTTACAACAATATGTTTTCCTAGGGTTGTAGCTTAGTGCTGGCTACTTTGGCTAGCTACCAGCAAGTTAATTTAATTTTTTGAACTGATCAGAGTAATATGAAGTGCCACTGAGCGTTAGTAAAATGTATATTGAGTTTTAGTTCTAAATATACTTAGAAAAAGTAAAATAAAAATGTTCACATCATTCTAAAAACGTGGCTAGGTTTTAGATGTTTAGCTAGCTAACATATACTAGCTAACAGTGTCACAGTACCACTACCAATACTCTCTTTATAACTGTGTTAACTACGATTATGTAAAACTGCCAGTTAAAAGCTGTAAAAGTCAACATTTTGTTGATACATTCTTCAAAATTGCATGTAAATAACCAGCATCCCAAAATTTGCTCATAACTAATCTCGTTTTCATGCTATTCTGCATTTTGCATGCATATTTCGGGGAACCAAATGGATATGGAAATAGGTCTATTGATTTCTAATCAGTTCACTTTGTGACGTTAACATTCAACATTAACTTTTTATACTCGGCAACAACAGTTGTTTTTTTTTTGGGGGGGTGGGTAAAATTAAATTAACGCCACGCTTTCTGGACACGATACATGAGCCATAAGAAAGTGACCCATGATTTTAATACCGTGAACTTACATAGTCACTCACACAAGCGTATTGTTATATAGGATACGTTGTCAAATATGTATAATATATACAATATATATATCAGGTTAATGTCTGATTATGTGCTTAACATTATGCATCAAATAAATCTTTTGTGCTACTGACCGTTCTTAGTTGCCAAGGAACTGAACTTTCTATTGAGTTAAGGTAGTCGAAAATCATCTCTAACTATTTTAGCGACTCTTGTATAATTTTTCGAGCCAGTATTGGGTATATCTTGCAAATCATTACTAAAGTTTCCACTTCTCCATTCACCTGGTTCAATTCCACCTTGAATCTCTTGGCCTATTAAATTTTGTGGACAGTACAGGTTTCTCATGTCATTATTTCTACCTGCAATAACAAAATTGTGAAGTGATATAGCACCTTTAGTTATTTTGACAGCAGACACATTTGCACAGATAGCTTTTCGAAAAACTTAAAATCTTGTTGTAGCAGTTCCAAAGGTATTCGTAACTGTTTTTTAAGCCTGTGAAATACGATAATTTGCAATTGACTCAGGACGTTGTATGTAACCTCTTGCATACAGTTTAATAAAGTAACCCGAAGAGGGGAAGCTTCGTCTCCTACACACACATAAGAGAAGTGTTCGTCTGTTCCTTGCAACAATATTGGTTGAGGCACATCTAAGAGTCCATTCGTTTGGTTAAAGAAAAAAATACATTTTGCATTCGTTGCACCAGTTACACACGTTTTACCGTAGAAATGAAAAACAAACACGCTGTTGATTTTAATCATGCGACGACTAACACGGTAACCGATATTGTCATTGCAAAATTAATCACAATAACAATTATGCTTGTATTGAACCACGTCCAGATGTTTTCACTAGGCTTGGGCCCTCACATTTGTAAGGAAGCATTCTAACCTTTTTGAAAAATATTTGTGGTCAAGAGTTTAGCCTCTCCTACCAAATCATAAAATTCTCCCTTTTGTTCCTGTTCTTTATATAACTGCCGAACCCATAACACGGCTTTTTTTTACGAATTAATCTTCTTATAATAATAATAAAATACAATAGCCGTCAATTAAAAGCATGTTTGTTTACAAGCTTTAATTCCCCGTTCCATTTTGCGCCTAAATGTATTAGACGTCGTTTTTCCGCTAATTGCGCTGCATTTGCTCCGTCGCTCAAGCCAGGCCGGCTAATTGGAAGCCGGCCTTAAGAAACAACACTCCGATTTTGTAGCTTCTTTTTGTCACAAACCAATTTGTGTTGTGAAAATAAAAAAACATTTAGAAGAAGAATTTCTTTTACTATTTGGCTAAACGTGTAGCCATAATATAGCAACAATATTATCTGAAAGTTGAATTGTAGCTACTCATAAATAAAGAATTATAACTACGGAGCGACTTCAGTTAAATTACAGCTTTAAAGCGGAACTCCAGTGAAAGTCAACTTTTCTCTTTCTTGTTTTAAAAGTACTGCAAGCTTATTTTACATATAATTCATCATATAAATCATAGCATAGTTACCTAAGCTTTCTTCGAGAATATCAAAATTCAGTTTCCCTCATACGAATTTATCTCACCTTTTATATTCCCATGTCCTGGTGTCAAGAAAAATTATGGCGGGGATTCCTGGCTAATTTGATCAGAGAAGTTCACAAAAATTTATTTTTACAGTATCTTGTCCTTAAAAAGAAAAGAGCTAGCTAACACAACAAAGTACGACATTTATCAAACCTACCAGGCGATTAAAGCTTAGGTTACATTTGGTTGTTGGACTTTACATCCAATATTTCTAAAATAAACTCCATTTCATTAAAGTTGCATAAAAATATCGCCACTTTGTAAAAACCCAATGAAGTTGCTCAGCAAAATTTCTTGGTTTTCATTTCTCATCTTTTTGACCTTTTATTTGTGCATGTGCAGACATAGCACAGCAAAAAATGCTTTATGCACTTTTGCTTTATAATGAGGAACATTATGCTAACGTCCGATAAATTAAAAACAATTTCTTCGCATCCTTCATAGCGCTCACTTAATTTTTTTCAAATATAAATTGTTTGATAGCAGGGCTTGTCAAGTGGGTAAATGTACCTAACTTTAACATGGTTAACAACAACCTCCTTCCCAGTGTCTGTTGTCTCTTTTTTATATCAGAACGGCGAGACAAACATGGCTCTGTCACGTGACTCTCTAATCCACAGTTTTTCTAGATGTAATATTTAATGAGTATTGTCTCAATGCACCAAAGTTTTTAGATTACAGAACCTTAGGCACCAATCAAATATGCATTTATTTAAAATACATAAGATTCTGTGGTAAGATGACCCATCATGCGTATGGACTTTTAGCTGCTTAGTGAAATGTGTTCAATTTATACTAGAAATTAAAAAAAGATTGCGAAGCATTACGCAAGTTGCAAGCAAAATTGAAACCAGCCAATAGTTGTCTTTAGTGCTTTTTGTTTCTCTTTGATATAATACGGCGAGGTGCTAACATCTTACTGCATCTGACATCTGGGAATACAACAAAACTGAATATCATAGACGGAGAAGAACTGTGGGGACGAGGTTGTGAAGTGATCTCACCGCGGAACAACAACTCGTTGCGCTAAAGTTTGATTTGGCGAAAATACAACATGTGCGGGATATTTCTTGTCAGAAGGTGCGATAAAATTACATCGCGCGAAACTAAACAAAAACGATTACTGAGAAATACTTTCCACATACTTATAAAAGTGAAGATCGATAATAATCACAATAGTGTCAGTGTTGGCCGACGTAAATCCAACATTGATGAAGCTTTTAGCGCAATAATCCATGCAAAGTTATACTTTTATAAAGTTAAAACCCTTATTCTGAAAGATATGCAATACATTGAGTTGTACAACCCGAAGTGTGTGCGAAAATGTCACGAATTAAGGGATGTGCGTCGTAAGGTATGCTCTTTAAACCCGCGTTAACGATTTCGAAGATGAGAAGAGGAACGAAGCAGGTTGTGGTTCTTGTTTCACGTAAAAATACCGGCCCTAGTTATGAAAATCGATTTCTTGAAGCCACGGAATCTGCTATAAAGAATTTCGAAAACTCACGGGAAACAATAAACAAAAACAAACAATCTACAGAAACAAAAACAATTTATTAACTTTATCAAGATTTACAAAACAGCTTCAAATTTTTGACGTTGTGAGGTTTCGCTTTCTTTTTTTTATCTCACGTATTGAAAGAAAACATCTCTCGATCTCATTATACGCCATCTAAAAAGAAAAAGAAAACATTTTTATATAGTAAAGTTTCTAAATACATTAAAATCCAGTGCCAGTGGGATGATATTTAGAACTAAATTTCTAAACTACAAATATATATATATATATCATTTATTGGAACAGAGTTCTCAAAAAGTGTTTATTAGATGCAATATACTTGATATATATAATTAATAAAGTTTTGCAACTCTGTTTACTTGAGGGTTGTCTTCCTTTGGGGATTGGTAGTTCAGTTGGTAGAGCGTTCACTTCATATTCATATGGGTTCAATCCCACATAACAGTTGTTGCTTATTGAACAGAAATTTAAAAGGTTTCTGTAGCTCAAATGGAAGCTTTTTAACACTCTAGAACCGCCTTTGTTGTCCCTCCTGGAAAAAATTGACAGGGTAAATTTATTAGAATTATGAGGCTAACCACATAAAATATTGATCACTAATTTTTGTGGCCAAGGCAACAGAATTGAAAGCACTGTTTTTCATTTGAAAAGTACAAATTGTATTTAAAACTTTGCCTAAGACTTTTTTGGGCAGTTGACAAGTTTAAAACAATCAAAATCATCTTATTTTTTATTTTGGCTAGGGGAACATGACAAATATCTGATGTTAGAGTCATTTAGGCGCCAAATAAAGAGTTTCTCAGTCCATCAGCAAGTAAAAAATAAAAAATTAGTCAATTTTACTAATCTTTAAATGAAAAGTTCCAACCATACTAACATAGGTGCTGACAGTTTCTGAATCTGGTCAAATCATTCTGAAAGTGTTTTTTTTAAAGGATTTGATTGACGCAAGGCCAAGAGAAATTAAATCATAGTTTCTAGTCCTAAACACAATCAAAAACACATGCAGAAAAATGTCATTATATTATATGTTATTTTTCCAACCAACAAATATGCAATCAGGCAGGGGAAATTATACATATCTTGCATAATCATTGAATCAAGGTGCAACACAAAATTTTAAAAGCTCCATAAGACTAACACAAATACAAAAATATTACAAGTCCTCAACTTCATCCTGGGACTTAATTCACTTCTTTTGTAAGGCATACCAGGTCAAGCGTATTTTGCAATTAGACCATTTTGAAAACTATGCCGAAAGACGTCTTTCATTATAGAATGAGTCTGCTAAATTACGTGCTCGACGTGCTCACGTGCTCACGTGCTCACGTGTTGTACGTGCTCACGTGCTTGCTTTTCAAAACCAATGAAACTGACGTAAATAATGATAATGCGTAAGAATATAATTAAAAATAAACAGAAGTCACTACATGTTTGTCTGAAGAAACGTTTTCAAAATTTGACTCTACTCTCACTATTCATACAAAAACAAAACAAACAATGCAAAGATAAGCATTACGTCCAAACTCAAAATTGACATGAATACAATGTAAATATTTTAACGTTAAAATTTTTATGAAAACAAATGTTATGGCTTCTTAAACTTCAAACAACTGAAACACCAAGGTCGTTAACTTCATCATCTTTGTCATTGTCCGCAATGCCTACATCCGCAATAACGCTTTTTGGAAAGATGACATTCTACCAAATTGGCATAGACGATAGTCCTGTTCAACAGCCTCATTTCTGTTAAATGGTACTGTCAAAGAACCTTCCACCTTTAAACATAATGTACCGATTGTTATTACGGCTTTGCATGATCGACCATGGCATTTTGCATTTTAAAGATTCCGCCCCGCGTAGCGTTGACGGAAATCAACAAGAAAATCACCAATATGATGTTTGAATAAATAAATAAAGGTAAAAAATATAAATTTAGCCAGTTTATGTACTATTATATTATATTATAGATTGGTAAACTTTCAAATTTCTTTTCCTCGAACACGTCTATACGCTACGTATACTCTAGCTTTCAAATGAAATTTTGCGTAGCGCGCTTTATTGACAGATTGTACAGGAACATACGATGAACTTGTTTCCATTACAATGTCGTACATGAAATGGAGATGTAGATTCTGTTTCACACTCTGTTTCACACTGTAGATTCTGATTCACACTTGTCCTTATCGCTGTTCAGGGTTTTTCATTTCACAGCAAGACCCATATAGCCCTGGGTTTCAGGTGGTGGAGTACCTCAAACACGTAAGCACGTAAAGCACGTGAGCAGGTAGAGCACGTGAGCACGTAAAACACGTGAGCAGGTAAAGCACGTAAGCAAGTCGAGCACGTAATTTAGCAAACTCTTATAGAATAGCACGTTGGATAAAAAGAGGATAAGAAGAGGATTCTATGTCTAGGTGAAGAAATTGATGAAAATGACTGTTGAATGGCTTGTAGTATATAAAATGGAAATTTTTACATATAATTTTGCATAATTTTAAAAATAACAAAATTTTCATATGCTTAAACACGTGGGCAGTGGACGAGAAACTGTAATGTAATTTTCCTTGGCCTAATATTACTGAGAAAACTCCAAAGTGCCAAACAGTTGTGAAAACGCACACAAATTTTAAAGGACAGGTGCAGCTTTGGCTCCCTTGGAGCTCTGTTTAAATTACGGTTTCTCACATCGTTTTAAACCTTTTTCTCAGGAGGGCATAAGCACGACTTACTTGTAAAGCGAAATGCATTAATTGCGATTTAGTAACAAAACTGGATATTTTTTACATGTTTTTACTCAATAAATAAAAAATTATTTAACAAAAGCTTTCGGCTGTAACTTCGGCCATCTTCAGTCATAATACAAAGTTGTTAACATATAACACGTAATTTATAGAAAATGTAACGCAAAATGACTTTTGTCGGGAAGCTCAATTGTTTCGCAAAAATTACTGAGGAATCTTAATCTCGATAAGAGAAACTTAATTACTGCGTGTGTTATTACATTTTTGTGTTGATTTATTTAATAATGTTATACCATTAAATATTTATTCTAGGACTCGCACACACAAAGACTTCGAAGAAAATATCATCTTGACATTAGCCTTGTCCATACCTAACATAACAATTCAAAGTCATTCAGAAGAAGAAAGTAAAAACCTAAACGAAGGACTGGATTTTATTACAGAAGAATTGTCTGAGACTGGGATGAGGATAAAAATTTTCAAAACGAATGACATTCCTATTGACAAGTTGGAAATATCAACACTGGATGATCCTAAATTACACATTTTGATACCTATACAAGGTACTGGTTTTTACTTTGTTTTTCTTAATGGTTGCAATGGCATGTTGAATATTACCGCTTTTGGTCGGAAATGAATGTAACGCATACAACAACATCTAACATACATAATTTATAATTGTTAATTAACAAAATAGTAAAATTCTGCACATTTCGCGCTATAAAAATTATCTTTAAATTTTTTTGATCACTTATATTATTAATATCAACTTCCAATTAAATCTTTGTAACCAAATGTTTGTAATAATGGTAAAAACGAACAATACTCAATACGCAAGATAAAGTTAATTAAGCTTTTTTCAGTGAGAAGAGATTTGAATTATCAGATTGCCTAAATTGTCTTATTCGTGAAATAGTCCAAATGACGAATTTTGTAAAGAAAAATGTAAAGAAAAACTGAATTTAACATTCGTATCTTTATTTTTTTATAGATACTCCTCATCATCACACCAATGTAACTGAAAATATCCAAATTGTGACGCATGGGTATGAAGATATTTTAAAATTTATCAAAAAAATACAAAATATCGTGGAACCAACTGATGATGTTGAATATATATCAAATGGAGGAGAGCATAGAACAACTGTTACACGCGAGGAATGGTATAAGTTATGTTGGGAATATATCCGTACCTATTTTTCTTTAAAAGATGCAAAACACATAATAGATGCCATACAATTTCCACCATACAGAAAGGGAAACAAGATATCTGAGTTGGCTTACCTACTCAAAAACGCTTTAATGGAGAAAGAAAAAGTTGGTGTCATCACAAATTATAATACTGACGATCATCTAGAACTTTTAAAGAAAGAGAAAATGTCAAATCTTGGAAAATACCATAAAAGAATACTACTTATTTATCCTAACCCTGTAATTTTCTTCAACATCAGATATACAGAGTCTAAAAGCTTATGCGATTTGGAAGACGAAATAATGGCTGGCGAAAATGACATCAAATCCTTGCTTATTCTGAACAAACCCTTGCTGAAACTTCAAAAAAAACTTTTCTTTAACATTATTGCGGCACCGAATCTTGTCGATGGTGATAACTCTTTAATCTGTGGAAAATGTCTCATCATATCCAAGAATGACTTAAAAGATGTGGAAAACTTAAAAGTTTGGTTTGACAAAATTTTACTTAAACTTTGTCAAGACCTAAAAAATAGCAATGGTAGTAATTCAACATTTATGAAAGTATTAAGCAATATATTTGGTTTTCTTGCGACGAGAAAAACGATTAGAAGTCACGTACCAGCAATAAAAGCTCAGCCAGTGGAACAAATTCAATCGCTGATGTTGAATACTGAGCAGCTGAAAATATTGTACAGCAATGAAAAGAAGAAAATCATATTTGGTAATTTTGGATCTGGTAAATCATTAATAGCACTTTATCTGATTAAAGATCTTGTTGAATTTGCTGACAAAACGACGGTAATATTTTACATCTGCTGGGAAATAAATAGTATGTTAGTCAATGACGTAAAAACATTTGTTCAAACCATTTCAGCAAATGATTTAGTAAAAATCCATGTATTTAGCATTAATGAAATGTGTGGACATTTAAATCTTACAAGTGTACCTTCATTATCACTTCTCATTACGGAGTTACTTCAAACGTATGCAGAAAAAGTAATTCATCTAATTGTTGATGAATTTAATGGTGAGCAGCTTAACCTTACTGCAGCGGAAGATTTGAGAGAAACACTGACGAGAAAGGAATTGACAGATTCTTTTATCACCATATTGCCCCATTCTCTAAGTAAAAAACGAACTTTTGTCTACAAAGGAAAAGAAGAGCCTCACGAAAACTATCGATATGAAAAAACAGATATAAAGATTTTTAAGCTAACCAAATGCATGAGAACAACAGAAAATATTTTCAAACTGACCAATGCTATTGAAGATATGTTATGTAAAGAGCGTACAGAAATATATCAACCAAAGCGACCAAACTTAATGGAAACGACTACACCAGAAACTGACTCAATTCAAATAAATCCAAGGAGAAATGAAAAAACAACAACGACCCAAGAATCAAATGAACTAAAAATACCTAAAAGCTCATCTGATGGAACTGAAACTCGCGTTAAAGAATCTGAAATGGCATCAATAAGACCTAGTACTGATGGAGATCATAAATCATCGATTGAAACACCAATTGATTTAGATGTTGTTGCGGCCAGCCTATCTCGACTTCCACTGGACAAGTCTAAGAAAACAATAACTCAATTTAACTATCCTGAAACCAGCTGTATTGGTCACAACATAACAGGGAGTATTCCAAGATATGTGACATTTTTAAATCAAAATCAATCGTTGCATGTCTTAATTTCAAAGTTAGCCATCATACTTGATAATTCATTTTCTTTGAGTACCACAAGACTTGTTCTGTGCAACGAATACTTACATTATTTTGTGATGAAAAATGTCCTTATGCTTCTTAACGTTGATTTCATCGAATTCATCGAATATTCCAAATGGCAACCAAAAGATAAAAATGGAGTGCATGTCGCTTATCCTTTCCAGAGTCAATGCACGTTGACAAACTACGCTGGCTGTCGTGGTAAAGAAGCTGATCAAGTTGTGATGTGTATTGATCCAGCTGCTCGTAAACTTAAGCATTTAGCGCTTGAGTGTATGACCAGAAGTCACTCAGAGTTGATTATTCTTGGAATCGATGCTGGTAAGGCCGCTACATTTGGTGAGAGATGGTTACCGTATTGGCTTCAGAGATTGCGGTCGGGAGAAGAATGCTTTGCTCAGATCTTCGATGTTTGTAAGAAAAAAAAACTTCTTAAATTTGAACAATGGAGCAGTGTTTCCATGGATAAAGATACTAGCTTAATATCTGATAGTTGCCAGATAAACATCTGTTCCAAACAATACAGAGAATATATGGATTATCTAAAAGGAAGTGAAGTGACATTTGTTGAATCAATGCATAATAAAGGCGTTGATCTAACTACATTAAAACTGTAAGTAATTTACCTGTTTTTTTATAAAAAATAACTTTGGTCGAAATAGCTAATGCCATATGTTTTAGTAGTACATGTTGGTTTTCCATGGTTTGGCTTTAACATATTATATTTATAAAAATGTCTCAAGACTTAATTCTAGCAAAAAACAAAGTTGGGCCGGTCTATACAAATAAAAGTGGATTCTTCGTTGTTGTTTTTATATTTAAAACTTGCTATCAAGAACTTTAAACTCAAATTGGGTTTAGATAACAAGATAAAATAGAAACGGGGCTCGATCTTTGTGATAGTGTGGTGGTGTAGTAGTAGTTGCAGACAATCTCCTTATTTTTAGTGCTTTTGAAAGATTTTTTGAAGAAGCTAGGCGAATGGAAACGAGAAGGAGACCCAACAAGCAGCGTCCTTTTAGATTTCTTTTCAATTTTGAATTGTTTCGATACACAAATAAAGTTGCATAACCCTGTTCTAGTTTGTCTACTGATAAAAGTCCTAACATCGGAGAAGAAAAACTCGGCAAAAACGTTTGTAGTAAGACCTCTTTCTCCTTTCTTTTGTGAAGACAGCTAATGAGGAGGCGCACAATTGTTTTTAAAACCTATCAGATGCAGTTTTTTATGTCTTAAGCCGCCGAATTTTAAATTTTAATGTGGATAATGTAACCTACTCGTGCAAGAAGCATTTTACAATGGAAAAAAAAGTTGGGTCACTTTCTCTTTTCATCCTCCTAGGAAGAATTGACTAAAGCTATGCTGCTTCCAGATTAATGTAACAACTAAGACAAAAAATATGTTTGAAAATTAATTCTCATTTTAAATCGACATCTGGTCTTTATTTTTTCTATTTGTCATGGTCTTTATCAAAAAACAAACCTTAAGGTGATTCATGCTGACATCATTATGAGGAAACATATACTTCAGATAGTTGGGGAAAGATTTCAGTGTAATAATGTTTAATAATACTTAGTTTAATAATAATATTTAGTTATTCCCTGTTCATATTTGCTCAGTTTTTGGTGTAGGAACCTTAACAAATACTTTGACCTGTCTTATTTTATGTCTATGAGAAAACGGACTTGAGACAGCACGAAATCACTGTTGGATTTTTATTTTTTTATTGTAGCACACCTTATTCCATGAAATTAACGAGTCAAGAAATTAATGCAAATTAAATTAACGGTCATGAAATTAACGCGGTTCAATGAAATTATTTTAAAAAAGTCATTTAATTAACGCGGTTAAGCAAGGTTGTTTTAAAAAATGCATTTAATTAACGCGAATTTAAGAAATAAGAGAAAAAATAAGTAACAATTTTCGTATGATATGAACTTGTAATTTTACAAAAATGGATCCATGTTGATCTAGCTATTTGCTTCTCTGGTGCTTTTTTATGTTGCTCTTATCCCAGCAGCCTCCAACCAGCAGTGAGGATGTTACGACCTTTTTCAGTTTGGAAATGCTTTTCATGAGTTTTGCATGTTCTGGTTTTGAAGTTGACAAGCAAATTTGACTTCAATGGTTGTCACGTCACGATCAGGGTTTAGATAGTGAAGCGGTCTCCCATGTTACAAGGCGGTTAGGAAATCGAAATAACTGAATCAGAAACTTGGATCAGAGTATGAAAATGATATAAAAGCTATTTTATGGCTATGGCTGAAAAAAGAACACCGTTGAGCTATCATCCCATGAGAAGAAATTAGTAGAAAATTTATAAAAAAACTGTATTATTTAGGCTTTTCTATATCATAAAAATGTTGCCAAATTAACAGTATTTTAATTAACAAGTCATGAAATTAGCAGTCTTTAAATTAACACTGCATTTAATTAACGGTCATTAAATTAACGCGAATTTTGAAAAACCGCGTTAATTTCATGACTCGTTAATTTTATGGAATAAGGTATACTACTTCAGAATATTACTCTGGCTAACGTAGTGAAAAACAAAACAAACAAAAATAAAATGATTTAAACAATAATATAACTATAATATACTGGTTAACAGTAAATAGCTACTTTTTCTCGCCTTTTTTATAGGCTTCAAACTACAGATTCAGTTAAAAATTTGAACTGTTTATACAAGAGTGAAAAGGAATGTTCGTTAGCTTGGAAAGCTGAAGGTTTTACTTATATTGTACGTGCAAAAGAAACTACCAGTGACTGGTATGAAGTATGTCGTATTCGTCAATCACACCGAACAATAAAAAATTTAAAACTTTACTGCAGCTATATATTTTCGGTGACTGCTGTTAGTAATTTGGATAAATCAGATGAATCAGATACGGCAATAATCCGATATTTTCAGTAAGTAATAACTTTCAACAAATTTCAACGAAAAGTTAGTAGACTTCCGACAATTTAAACAAAACAAGAAACCATTCCAATTTTTGTTAGCTTTTTGTTGCGAAGTTCTTTGTGGCAACAGCGGACAACATTGGTGGTTGTGTGAAGGCGGGGTTTTCTGTATGTCAAAATACTAATAACATTACATGAAGAGGCTACTTATTAATTAATTTTATTTATGTATTTTTAGTCATAAAGAGAATTTATCAGGTGTTTTCAGAGGTAAAGATTTATTTCGTTTTCCGTAATTTTGTGTCAATGACTTCTTGTACTTTAAGGTTACGTAATTTTGTGTCAATGACTTCTTGTACTTTAAGATTACGTAATTTTGTGTCAATGACTTCTTGTACTTTAAGGTTACGTAATTTTGTGTCAATGACTTCTTGTACTTTAAGGTTACGTAATTTTGTGTCAATGACTTCTTGTACTTTAAGGTTACGTAATTTTGTGTCAATGACTTCTTGTACTTTAAGGTTACGTAATTTTGTGTCAATGACTTCTTGTACTTTAAGGTTACGTAATTTTGTGTCAATGACTTCTTGTACTTTAAGGTTACGTAATTTGAGAATGTCTTTGAAGGGAAAGTTGTGAGTAGGAAAAAAATAACCAACTGAGATTGAATAATGTTTTAAGAAAGAAGAAAAAACCAACTAAGAAAATCAATAATTTGGAAATTTTAAATTAGCAAAGTTACTAATTTATTTCTTCATTAATAACAACTACAAAAATATTTGGTGTGTCTTCTTCTTGGGTGCTACAAACAATTTTCGCGTGTTATTGACAGGAAAAAATTTCTCCCCTTAAATTGATATTTATCTGATAATTGTTTGGCGGCTATCTTGGCAGTTTGACTTGCGTTATGCCGGCTAAAAAAATACTTTTGTTATTAAAATGTGTCCACTGTGTCTTTTCGACTGTGTCATTTGAAGCGAAATTTACCGTTTTTTAAGAGTTGTTTAGTTGTTAAAAACTACTTCTACGGATTTATTTTTGAATATTTTTCTAGCTTATTTAACATGTTTCTATGAATCTATGAAGAAATTCACGTTGAGTTCGTTGTTAATATGTTCTTAATATTGCCCTGATTAGTGGACCAGGACAAAATGTTTCACTTTTTATATCCTAATGTCTTCAAAATATAAATTTTTCAAATATCCATTAACTTTCTTATGTTTGTAGAGTTCCGATTTTACCCTCTCAATATCAACATACAAATTATTAAGATTTTTGTGTTAAACTTGTGTTCCGTCCATCACACAGAAAAAAGACAGACAATATTTATGTCACGACTTCGGTACAAAACTGAAATGGCTAAAGCAGAGAATTTTTTCGCCAGGATAGACCCAGCGTGAATCCTCTTAACACCGTGAAATCTTAGAACAGTGAACTTTGAATTGAAGAAACTTTAGTTAAGTAAGGCTTTAAATTTCCACTCAAGATCATGCCAAAAAAGAAATAGAAAGCCAGCACTTCTTGTTAAGACAGAAGAACAATGGAAATTTAAAATATAGACAACAGTATTTGACAAACAACAAAATAGCCACGAGACCTAGCGTGATATTTTTCAATTATGCGAAAACGGAGAAATAAGGTGCCAAACTCAGACAAAGCTTAGCTAGCCCAAAAAGAGAAAAAATAATGTAACATATGACACATAACAGGGAACTGTAACAATAAATCTCGATTGACCACTCCATTTATATTTTAGATAGCTATATTAATCCAGTTCATTCCACCATGTATAGAACTAGCTAGTAAAATTTAACACCGTTTTACACCTGCCATTTAACATGGTTCGTTTTACGGGTCCCACTTTTCTCGTATGCCGCTCTTTAATGCAGTTTTATGTTTCTTTACTAAAACGAAAAGCAAAGTGATGGTATTATGTTGGTATATACTTCTACATTTTTGCAAAGTCAAACGGATGCTGTAAAATGACATAAATATTCTGAAAACAACAAAATAAAGAGGGCATTTACAAATTTAAAAGAACTTGAGAATTAGGGTTAGTTTTCTGTTTCACAGAAACTACAACAACACACTCGCAACATGTCCTAATACTCAACTTCATACCCAGGCTATCTTGTATCTTTTTTGCCACAGGGACGGCAATACAAATTCGTCTCGCCATCCCGATATTAAAAGAGAGGCTACAAGCGTTGGAAACGAGGTTGCAATTTTGACCAAATCAAATAGTAAAACTCTTGACAAAAAGGATTAAGAAATTTGATGCCCTGGAGGAGGCTGGTTTTATTCGGAGCCATGATTGGTCGAGACTTTTCACGTAATTATGCGAAAGATAATACGTTACTCGGTCCGCGAAATATTCACGCTGAAACTAACTGTAAACAATAGAGATGGCCAACACTGTGCATACATGTTTTGCTTCAGAGAAAAATTTTGTAGGACACATTTTGGCAAGAAATTTGTATGGCTTTAATTGGTTGCTGTTTATGCTCAGATTGGATTCCGATTTTTGGGGGAAAATTTGGACACAAAAAAAAATTAAAAAAATTAAATTTTTTTATACCATGTTGTTTCGTGATATGTAAGAATGTATTATTTATAAAAAAACATATCTCTTTCTCTCGATGTACGTTATCGGCCCTTATAACACTGAGCCAAATTTACTGCCGGCCCCATTCACACCGGGCCTAATTACGCTTACTTCAAAAATCTCCCTTCGGCCGCCATGTAAAAATTTAAAATTTTTTAAAAATTTTAATTGAAACCATACGCAATTTAAAAGGACACATATACGACTAATTAACTTAAGCCCTTGTGAAAACTAGATATGATTATAAA
This sequence comes from Hydractinia echinata, assembly GCA_030067915.1. Classification (NCBI taxonomy): domain Eukaryota; kingdom Metazoa; phylum Cnidaria; class Hydrozoa; order Anthoathecata; family Hydractiniidae; genus Hydractinia; species Hydractinia echinata. The sequence goes on along the minus strand of JASGCC010003044.1, from coordinate 2,992 downwards.
AAAAATGAAAAGTAATTATACACAGTGCTAATGAATTTATCTGATTTTTCTAGGATTCACCGTACTCATTCTATTCTATTCTATTTTAACCTTGCGCAGTCCTTAAAGAAATTTTAAAGAAACCAAGACTCAGGTTAAGGATTTCAGTAGTTTAGAAGTTTCTTAAAAACATGGTTTATATAGTCAAAAGTGTAAGGCTAAGTCGGCCACTAAGTTTTGTACTTCTTCCTTTACGATTTTCCCTACTATGCGTCATCAAACAGTTTTAATAAGTACACACGAACCGTTTTTCGAACGCGTCCGTCCATTAAACGCTTCTTTCATATCTCTGAAAATCAAAAGTAAGTATGCGATTAAATTGGACTTCCACCCTAAAACAATTAATACAAATTTTAAAGCCAAAATATCAAGAAGGTTTTAGAGTTACCTATGATTTTTTAGAACATTGTGTAAGAACAATGAGGCTGGTGAATGGATCAAAAATAGAAACAAAATAATAACAACGGCTGAGAGTTTACTGAATTTTTTTTGTACCCTAAAAAAAAAAAGAAGGTTAGCAAATAATACATTTTTTACGAGGCAGAAATCAATGTTAAGATTCCGTAAAATTTGTTCCTAGATTAATTGTACGGCAAATATTTGTAATGTACTGTGCGATAAATAAAAAATGTTCCAAGTATAGGAATAAAACAAGAATAATTGAGGCTAAACATATTTAAAAATTAAGAACACTTCAGGCTGAAGTCAAATTTCTACATAACAAACACGCTCCTCTTCTCTGGTCGAAAGGGCAAGATACAAAACAATAACTTGTCATTAAATTAAAAAATATTTTCCCCAGTCAATGCAAAATATATTTTTCAAATGTTAGTACTTATATTATCAGTATTTTTTTAGGATTAATTATAACCCGTGATAAAAATAATGCACAAAATGTTTCGGAAATGCAGCGATTCGAATAACTTGTGTGCATAAAGATTCGATGAAAACGACTTAAAAATAAAGCCTTCACACACAGTTATTCATTTAATAAATTTTCTGTCTGGCTATAAAACATTTTTACACCAGATATAAGATTTTACTTTTATTAAAAAACACCCAAGTTAACCAGATACAAACATTTTAACCAAACCTCGTTCCCAGAAATTCTTGTGTCCGTTCCAATACAAAAAGGCAAGAGGTCCTGGGAATATTATTTCAATTGGGGTACCTAATGTTTTTAATTAACCCTTTTAACTTATACAATCGCCGCTTGGTGAGTAAAACCTCCTTGAACTTCACCTTAATATCCTATTTCTTCCAGTAATGAAACACTGCAATTTCGCTAAGTGGGATGGATTTTGTGGCCACATGAAACAAATTGATACGCATATTTGCGACACCTTCACAGACTGCGAGGATCCACCTGGTAAAAGTAAAATGTCAGTTTCATGCATTAATTTTCTCCTTGACACGATTCTATATATACGGACTGGTGTAAGCAGTACAGGATGTTAATGCCACGGATGAAAATCTCTCTTGCCTTTTTATATTGCGACGTTACAATATAAAAACGAAAGAGATCCTGGGAACGAGGTGGACAGTTCAACATTATCGCCGACACCAACCTTGAACAATATACCATAATTTCTTACTCCAAGATTTTTCCTTAATCTTTATAATATCATCCGTTATACATTCGATTGATACGCTAAATCTGACAAAGAAAGTTGGAAACACAGTTGCAGAAAACTTGAATTTGTATTCGCCTGCTCTCATTTTTACATCGCGTGTCAAAAAAATATTTTTTGAGACAGTTTAAAAAGCGGTCGAATTGAAATCGAATATTTTTCATACAATGATCTATTTCTGGAAGTATATTTCACTCAAGCAAACTGAAATATTTCATTCAACAATAAGTATCCAGAACAGTCGGATGTGCGCGGTGAGCAAATTTATAAACTAAAAAAATGTCTGCTTATCTGGTTGATGTAAAATATTTTTTAATTTTAAGACTTTTAGCAATCTACTGCACATATTTTTTTACTTACAATTTATTTTTTAATCAAAACTGCTTATCTCATTTTTATTCCGTCTACTTTTATAATTTGTCTTTAAATCCAAATTTTTCTTAAAGTGATGATGTGACTTAAAGATCGTTCAATTCAATTTTAATTTTATTTGTTTCAATGCTTATATTTTTTGTTCTTTGTTCTTTCTAATTTTATTGAAAAAAAATCCATAATTATTCAATTTCGTATGGTATTCAAAACGTATTCAGACAGAATTTCTTTCTCACCAGATAAATGTTTTCTTATCCTACTTTTATTAATAACATTAACACAGGACCCACATTGATAACAGTGTTTCAAACACTGAAGTGGCTATATCCTGTATAAATATTCGGAATAATAATAATAATAATAATAATTCTTTTTAACAAATTTAACTTGTCGTCTTTATAATATTTTATACTTAAATTTTTAATTAATAATTATACTTTTTATTTATTTTTTTACTTGTAGATATCGAGAAAATTATCAGAGACAAAAATACAGACGAGTTAGAAAGACTTCTCTCTATCCACCCAAACATCGTCCATATGCGAGATGGAAATGAACAAACACTATTGATGTGGACAGCATTTCACACCGACTATTCATCAATAGTGAACATTTTCATCAAATATGGATGTGATGTTTGGGTGATGAATAAACACAACATCAACGTTTATCATATCGCAGCATTGTATAATCGTCACAAAATATTAGACACGTTATGTCGTCATGACGTAACAAACATCAACCGTGGAGGTGTTAACAACTGGACACCATTATATTATGCTGCACGTCATGGTAACATCCCATGTGTTGATGTTTTGTTACGTCATAATAATATTGATGTGGCGGTTAAAAATGATTATGGACGAACTGCGTATGATATGGCTGCAAGATATAAGAATGAACAAAATCGTGACGAAATAAGAAGGATGATTAAAGATTACGAAAAGTAA
>JASGCC010003043.1:0-25531 GCA_030067915.1 Hydractinia echinata | reverse complement strand
ATACATTTGGTTTGTTTGTTCCAACTTTGTACCGGTTTTTTTATAAGAAACTAATTTATAAAAACGTTTAGGCTAATATTTAACAAATCATTAAGAACAGAGCAAGAACGTACTCGGCCTAAATTCCTTAACAGATTATAAAACAAAATATTGTGAACAGTTTTTCCCTTTTTTACTATTGTATTTTTTTGCAACAAGTGACACATGTGTGAGTGGAAACATAATTAAAAAAAAACAAATCGTAGTACCCACCTTGATAAACAATATGAGATATTTTGGTAACTTCGTCAACACGAATTTCTTCACCGTGACATCGTAATAAGTTTTATATTCCTAAATATAAATATAGACTATAAAAGTACATTGATACTGAAAGTAATTTTTCATTATTTTAATCATTGCTCAGAATACAGTTGTTCAGCTAAAGCTATTATAACTGAAATGACTTTGGCACTATGGACAATGGTCCAGAAAAAACCCTGAAGCGATAATAAAAAATGGCAATGATGAAAATTTAGTAATATGTGTGGTGATTACACGAGTTTAGCTAAAGAATTCACATTTTTTATTACTAAAATCACTAAAATCTATTCTCTGTATAGCAACAATTCACGTATTTCCAAACTTTGTTTAATAATCTGGTTATAAGAAATGTGTCGCTGTCACAACATCGGAAAAAATGAAAATAGTAAAAGAAAATTAAACTTGTCGTAGTCGTAGTACGAAATAAATTTTTTTATAGTGTAAATAAGTCATAAAAAAAGGTACCTTTTCCTGTACACCGTTGAACTTTTGCAGTAGATTTATCAATGGTACCTGGAAGAAAAAAAGCATTTTTTTTTTAATTCAATATGGTATCATATTACCTCATTTTTTAACTTAGACAAACAAATTATTCACCTGCGGGATAGCATTTTGTTCTAATTCATCCTATAATCAATTTTGAATAAAATAAAAGTATAATATACAGTTTGAGATATACGGAAAATATGGGACATAAACCTTAAAAATGGAGATGTACTTTGAAATATATATTATAGAGAATCAAACCTTAAATAATGGAGATGCAGGTATATCCAATGTCAGGTATAGAAATGGTAAAGTCTGTTCGGTTTCTATGGAAACAAAGATTAAATTATTACTTTATAACAGTCTTATAACAACACAACTTTTTACAATCAGAATGCTAAAACCAATTAATTAACCTAGCTTTTCCGGATTTTATGATAAATAAATGTTTAATCCGAAAATGCAAGAGCACAAATGTTAAAACAGAAACATGTAGACGCGTGAAAAGTGATTTGATCTATAAAACTTATTTTTTAAGTTACATGGCTTTTCCCTACTTTTTTAGCCAATCTACTAAAAATCTTGAAAAGATGGTTGACATTGTGAACAATCCTTTATTACAAAAAGGAGTCATTTTTGAAAGAATGTACCTTTGTATTCCTCTTGTTGTAAAATCTTTTCTTCTAAACCTTTGTCCTGTTGGATAAACACATTTCATTTACACTGATCTATTCTAACTTTACCATTATTTGACTAAGGTAAAGTACACTAGAAGTACTTTCAACAAGAAGATACATACGTCTGTTTGTGGTAGTTTCCTTGCCCACTGTTTCATTTCACCACGAAAAGATTTATATATGACGCTACTTCTAGCTTTTTTGGTGCCATTCAATGTAAGATGAATGCCGTTTAAAAACCAGGAGAGAAACTCAATAGGATCACCTAAATAAAAAATACAAGACCTAACTGACCAACATCTTCTTGTGATGTTAGAAAAGATGTTGCTGGACTTATAGCATAATGAAGAAAATGTGTTTGTCAACTTATTCTTTTTTTAAGACGGAATGTTTTAATTTTGAAAAAAATGATAGATGAATGTTACTGGAGTTATAGCATGATGAAGAAAATTATGTTTGTCAACTCATTCTTCTAAAAGTTACTGGAGTTTTAGCACAATAAAATTTCTTAGCATGATTAAGAGTTTAATATGTTGTCAACACATTCTCTTGCCAAGACCAATTATTGTAATTTTAGAAGAAATAGCAAATATGGGTTTTTTTCTATCAAAGTTTTATAAACAGCTATTCAACATAGACAAATTACAATCGATATAACTTTTGGTAACATTCATCACTACTAAAAAAAAATTTGTACATTACAGGTTGTTTTAGGTGTTTTGCAGACGTCAGCAAAATTTTTAAACCCTTATATATACCTTAACATTCGTCAAAGGAAATGATCACATGATTTTGCCAAACATTTTTGTTGATGCATTGCCGACGTCAGCAAAATACCTAAAACAACCTATATTTTCCATTGTTTTCCTGCCCAATTGGATTTTTCCACGGGTCTTATCGACCACTAATCAATGCAACATAATTTTACCTTGTTCTGTAAATTGGAATTTCTTTTTGCTACAAGACACCACAGCCTGAGACAAATTAAGGATGGATGAATATATGTTACCTAGGGATTTTGTGACTGTAAAAAAATGGACATCATTTTTAAAAATAATATTTTCCAAAAGGTAAAATTTTTAAGGTTTATTTTCCATTAACATCTAGTTTTTTTTACAACGAATAATAACTAAATGAAACCAATTGGTTGGTTTGAAACAAATCAACTACCTCAGAGATTTACAAGGAAAACTCTGAAGTTAAACTATGCTTTACTTAAGTTGGACATATAATGTTTAGATAATTTTGGTGTTTAAACAACAACAGCTTACTTGCAACATTTCATGTGGACTGACGTGAGTTTTAAAATTTCTTGGGTTCCATATTTTACGAACTAATTCACCAAATCTTTGCACTATAATAAGAAAAGGGACACACATTAGACAAACCGTAATGATTTCATATTATCAAAATTCTTAACCAACCTCTCAGGCCTGAGAAATATGACAATAAAAATATAGCTAAAATTGTTAAAAAAAAAATATTTTTTTTTAGCAACAAACAAATTTCCCAACAGTTCAAGATCAAACATATTACATAAAAAGCCTCTAGTTGATTTTGTCAAAATTTACAAAACCATTTTGATCTACAATCCTGGACAAAACTTTAGAGACAAAGGCTTTTTTGCCTAATTTTATATATGGACAGTGGCCAATGTCAACTACACTACATGTGTTTAGTTTTCATTAGAAAAGTGATAATTGTGGATAATTTTTATATCAGACAGCTTTATACTACGGTTACAAAAGTGATATAAAATGTGCTGGATAGGTACCGTAAGGAAGAATTTTTAAATGGAAACAGCAAAAAGTCATACAAGAACATGAAATTTTTCTCGAAAGTGTTATTTCTTTTTATTTTAAATGTGAAATTGTTAATAAATTAAAAACATAAAGAAAAACAAAACAAAAGAAGAAAACATAAATTGATGTTTTTACTGTTTCTCAAAAAATGTCTTTTAAACTCACTGTACGAATTTCGATTGTAAAATTTCATGTCTGAGCATAATTTACAACCCTGTGTAAATGTGCTGTTTCTATTATACCAAATAAAATCAGTTATAATTTTAAAACACAACACAATGCTTTACGTCTAAAAGAAACATAGTCTTAAACAATAGTTTCTCTGGACTCGCTACGTCAGCGTTTTTTAGAGCCTTTAAACTCATAAAACAGTTTATTGTGTTCTTTTCAAGAGAAAAAAAATTATTAACTTACTGTAAATCCTGTAATAAAATTTTTGAATGGGTACAGCAAAGTTTTTAAGATTGAGAAACATAACAAAATGAGAATTGTGAAAAAAAAGATATTTCTAATGTTAAAAATAATGTTTTTATGGTTCCTCAACTCACATTGCGCATTTCGTTGGCAAAATTTCATGTCCATGCACACAACATGTCTAACAGTGAACAATCTGCCTGTTTCCATTATAAATCGTTATAATTTTAAAACACAACACAACGCTTATCGTCTAATGAAAACATGGTCTAAATAACCTAAATCCTAAGTCTGCTCTGAACAAGTCCAAAATGAATGAATGCAATATAAAAAAGCCTATGTAATTGCTTGTGGCTATGAAATTTGAAATTAGGGGTCTTAAGATATTTTCACCAAGATTGTAGATCGACTTAAAAAACACCATCCTGTTTTTATTAACAAAAGGTGAACAAATATTGCATGTTACCAAGGTTTTGGTTCAATTTAGGATTTAAACTTTTTAGTTCTAAGTACTACGAGTCCAAAAACCACGAGGCTGTAACATAAGAGTTAGAAGAGTATTTCTCTCCCTTATAAGTATATTAATTTACCTAATGGAAACATGGTATCGCCAGGGGGTCGTTTTGTATCTTTATAATTCTCATCACAAAGAAAGTAATTGCGTACTGGAGGAACAAATGCCAATGCCTAAAAAATATTTAACATTCTGTAAAAGACATAATCAGGGAAAAAGTATACTACATCAGTTGAGCCATTTTCTAGACAGGATTTCGAAGTTCCTCTAGATTAAGCTTTTACTTTTTATTTGACATACAAGGCAGTCTCGAAAAATATTTAAAATAAAACGTGAAATATGTTGCGATAAAGTTGTTTTTTTTTCAAATGCAAAAAATTATTTTTGCAAGAGTCTGATTACAATTTATTAAAGTGGTTATGTAGCTTTGTCCTCGAGGGTAAAACAATGTTATCAAATGTGTTATAGCCCACACAAAATATCATAATTCACAATTCTATTCACCTGCGATTACAAGCATAGCAAGTAAATGATGCTTTTCATGCTCAGGCCATATATTTTATGCTTTTTTTAAGAGTTTCAAACTACACAAGAATAAAGATTAACACATTATGAATACATTGTTCGAAGTATTTTACAACACATGGGTTGCTTTACGTCTGGAATCTTTTTTCAATTCCAACGCAATTGCTTTAGCAATCCAGATAGACAACTTGATGTTTCAAAATTTTATTGCACTGCCATTGTAATTACATACATACCTGCAAAACCACATTAAGATAATCATTAGCTTTGATATTATTAAGGCCAACAATACCTGTAAAACAAAAACATATCTAAAGAAAAACTGTGACAAACTTTCAGCTACCAAAAAAAGTGTTGAAGTAGACAAGAACAAGGTCCACTAATTTTAATCAATTAAATTTGACAAAATACAGACCTACCTGGTATGTATGTATTTCCATTTAATGCTCTTGACACTTTTCCTGTAGTGTCCAATAACTTGATATGTTCTTTTCCAAAAGTTGGTTTCAGCACGTACTATAAAGAAACAGTGGAAAAAATAATGGTGATGAAAAAGACTTGCAGCATAATCAAATAAAAATTATCGCCATTGACGCCTACCTTTATATCTTCAAGTGACGAGTCAATAATTTCATAATTATCCGGTAGACAATAGAACTAAAAGTGAAATTAATTGAATAGTACAGGAACAGTTCCTAAAACTGACAGTGGTCTCCAGTATGGATTTTAATCAAATGATACACATTAACATAACATACTAACCCTAACCTTAATTTTCATTGGACAGCTAATAGTACGTACAAGATGATAAACTGAAATGATTATTGGTTTTTCAAATCTCTGACAGTGTCACCAATTACTAAACATTCTGTGCATTTCCACAGGACAAAATTTGCTTCAAAATTATTTATAATAGTTGTCACCTGACTTGGTTTAAAATGCTGGGCGATCTTTTTTTAGTAGTTAAAATATATTGTTGCTTTGTTTATATAACTACAACAATTATTGGAATTTTTAAGATACAAGAATACCACTTAAATATTCATTGAAATCTTCAAAAAACTAAAAAATAGACACACAATTAGAAGATGATTCTAGTATAATACATATGTCAATGTCGATACCAGACAACAAAAACAAACCTTTAGTGAACGTAGATTTAAATATACATGATGACCAATATGGACACTGTGAGTATAAGCATGTGAATTCTGTCCTCGTCCTACACAAGAGAAATAGAATATTAGAGATGAAACAGCATTTTGGCTCTGTAAAAAGTGATTTAAAAAGAGTTGTTAGCCTGTGGAAGAATCCATGGGTCCGCCAGTCCTTAGATTTTCACCTGTCAAAGTATTTTCCACATCACTATTTCTTGCATAAGTAGCACAAAGTGGTGATTGACTACCATTTTGAATAACATACAGCTATTATTATAGAGAAGCAAATCATTGCAAAGATATACATCTCTGATAAATTATAACAAAATAAACGCAAAAAAGCTATAGCAAGCAAATAATTCTTTATCAAGTTAACAATTATTCTTAGGCCCATAGCCATTTGAGATGCTGATTATTAACTTGCTTTCCCTCGATTAAACATGTAAAGAAAATTATATGGCACTAATAGGCTTTTGTACACAACCTTATCTGAATAAGCACACAAGTGAGAGCATTTACCTTGGAAATATTTGCCACAAACAAGACATGCATAAACATTCAGATGAGATAATGATACAGAACACAATTTTTCAAAATCAAAATCTAAAACAGTTCTAAAAACAAAAATAACAACTATTATATCGTACCCAGACTTTTTAATTTTATGCTGAAGTGATTCGATAAAAATCAAGTTTAGAACAGCAAAGTTTTGCCAAGGTGTATCTTTATAACATTTTTATATTTATAAAATAATTCAGATTATCAATAATACTTGGGGGGGGGGTGTTTTTTGAGGCGAACTGGTGCAGTAGGGTGGGCTGGCTGGACTAGGTGAGATCTCAGCTACTCTAATAAACTTTTACTAAAAACATGCTAGCCTGCCCACCTTTGTTCAAATTTGCCAAGATCTTGGCAAGGCAAGATGGTTTTCATGCTCACATAATTAATTTCCTTTTATGAAAATATTTTTTGTTCTACATTGTTTAATGCTTTTTGAAGACAACCTACCTAAACCTTTTTTTACATATAAACATAAGCTAAAGACCAGCCAACCTCTATATTTTGTTGATTTAAAAGGGCTAACTGTCAATAAGAAAGAGCAAATTGAAGGTTCGCATGTGCAACTTTTTGCTGAAGTAGTTTGATTTGAACTAAAAGGGATGCTTACCTATCAATAGTATCCAGGTAAGGACAATGACGACTTTTATCGATTTCTAAACAGAAGAGAAAATACTATATATATGTAGAACATTTTTAAATTTAACTTTTAAAGGAGTGCAAGAAACAAGAAAAGTTAACAATGATAGGTGTCAACAAGACTATTTAACTAAATGTATCCCAAAATAAATGTACAAAGCAAACATTGTGCAGCCATTGTATAAGTTTGCCAGGTTAGGTTTCGGTCCTTAGGCCTTATTTTCCTTGTTTAGTGTTGTTGATTTTAAATAATTTTGCTGTCCTTTAATACTGATTTCCATTAATATTAATCGTAATTTATCTATTTACACACAATGAGAAACATTCAGAAAACAATTTCTGGAGAATTTACGTGTTTTCGGAGGGGTGGATAGCTTCTGTGATGATGTGGTGTAGTCCAAGTGAAAGTCACGTTTTGTAGCACAAAATAAACTATCGTTAAGTAAAAAAACAGCACCATAGTAAAATTATACGTCATTTTTAGTAAGTTTTACTGAAATGTTGGTGAACTTAGTTAGCTATAGATGAATTCCAGCGTGACGTTATTTGTTTACTTTTCACCGTTAAGCTTTGGCATTTACGTGGCAGGAAAAAAGATGGTAGGAATTGGTAAAGAGAAGTCTTTTTTTGTCAGTTTTTTTGAGTGTATACTGATGCCTTCTGGTTTATTTGAATTTAATTAAAGTCCTAAAAAATGCCTTTGTGTGACGAAATGGACTGAAAACAACTTTGCTTCAACTAGCGGCCTATCTTTTTTCCTGCCACACAGATCTCAGAGCAGGAAGCGCTTACTGCTGGAATTTAAACAATGGAATTCATCTATAGGATTTGACGCTAGAGCGGTAAGAGTAGTTGTAGATGAGTTAAGGTGTGACATAATGTTGTGATTTTGATCTGGAACAATGGATACGCACACACCTACAATCATCTAAGAAAAAGCAACTTGTGCTGAACTAATTATTTAAAATTTGTTCTTAAAAAAAATTAGGAGTTATAAAAAAACAATTATAAATAAAAACTAACAGCCATTTTGCTTATGCAGCCCTTCCTTTTTTGCTGCGAATAGCAAAGCGAGCGTCAGCGAGGGAAGGGGAGCGAAGCCCCTCATTAAATAGCTAAATATAAATAGGGTGGAGGGTGTATAGGATTTCCCCACTATACATAAAATTTTCAATTTTCGTAAATTTTTTGGACTGGGTTGCCCAGTAGCTTAATCTGGTCAATTCCCCGTAATAGTTGATTCAGCGAGTCAAAACGACGATGGAGTGCTTTTGTTTTTTTTAAAGATGTCCTGACAGGGATTTCCAGTTGAGACGAAGTCACCCTACAGTTTTAGCCACATGGTTCATAGGTCACTTTAACTAATATTACGTGACCTTTTCTCGGATACATAACGCCTCAAACGGAAATTGCGTTTATGCTACTGACAGAAAGGCATTTGCAAGAAAACGAAGAAAGGGTATGTAACTATAGCTGGTATATCACTATTTTTTACATGTAATGAACCTCTTTTTAGCCTCACTCACACCTAAAGATAGCCAGCATAACACTACCCAACTTATCTATCATAAACTAGCTATTTAGCTAGCATAAAACTACCCTATAGTTAGCATAAAATTAGCTACATGCTACCATAGAAAAATATTTTTAGACAGATTTTCTAGCTAGCTTGGGAGCTATATACTTAACAATGAGTGAGATAATTCTACTGTGTGGAATGTCATAGCTTGCTCCACTTACAATCTTCCACAAAATATGTTGGCTCTGGCAAATTTTAAGACAAAATCAAGGATCAAAAAACTTAGCAAAATCAGCAAAAGAACATAGCTACTTATTCTACAGATTATACTTCCTGTCACCCTCAAGATCAATGTTTATATAGACATTGACGTGGTCACATGTTACCGACACCAAAGGCAGTTTTTCAAGATTGAATGATAGAGGGGGGATAGGGAGGGGAGAGTCATATTTTCTGTGGGTGATTGTAGCTAGCTAGCTGTATATTTTGCAATAATAATTTTTTTTAAACATTGAATTCTTTATTGAAATTATAAATTTACAAGTAAAAGCCTTAAAATACAAAATACACAAATCAGGAATCGTTTGCGACCACACATCAGTGCAAACACTGAACGACGTTCTATGCATCTACACCAAACCACATGCGACCACACGAAATCTGCAGAAAATCCAAGTTGGATTCTCTACGAATGCCGAATAACCACACAAATCCGACACAAAATACACAGATTTCCGTCCTATGTGTGATCAGTAGAATGACAACCTATTTGGATTGTCCCAAGGTGTGTTCCTCTTAGTGTATATATAATATGAGGCTCGTATAGAGCACTCAGCCATTTTTTGGTAACATCTATCAATATTAATGTTATGGTTTTTTAATAATCTGCATAACTCTTTGTTACAACGGTAAAATCCAAGCACAAAGATTTCGTTGTTATCAATTTGATTTTTTTCACAGGTTTAACCAGGTCATCTCAAAGATTTTTATATTTCATTTCCTTGTAACAATTACTCCTATCAATATTCATTTCTGAGCATACAGTTAATTCTACGACTGTCATATCGTCGCCCTTGGTAAAAACCAAATCAGGACGGAGTGATTTAAATAATGACATTTTGAATGCATGTAATCAGGAGCAATGTGATTCATGGCTTTGAAAACTAATATGGCATCGTTTTTGATGAATACATAATTCAGTGAATATTCCCTCTCTTTCCCAAGAAAGGTACGGACACATTTTAATCGTTTTTCTAGTTCTCCCAATCTACCTTGGGTGGCACAAGCCCATGCCGAGGAGCAGTAGTTGAAATATGGCATGACAAGTGTATTAATTAAAAGGTTTTTTGTGTGAGGTGTTAAACAAGATGCACTGGTTCTAATTTTAGAATAATGTGCTCTTCCCATTGCATTTTTTATCAAATGTTATCCCGAGATATTTAACTTTCCGCTCCTCTTCAAAGGAATACCCATATAGTTGATAGTTTTGTTCTCAACTTTTTTTAACTGGCTGTCGTTGCCAAAAAATATTGTTTCAGTTTTGTCCGTATTAATAGTCATTTTGTTATTATTCAGCCAGAGGTCGACTTGCGAAAGTTCTAACGTGACCTGTGGGTATCCAAGTTTTTATGGGATGAAATAATTATTGTATCATCTGCATATAGATGGTGATAGTTTGAATTGATGACAGATTTTAAGTCATCAACATACAAAAAAAAGGGGGGCCAACACAGATCCCTGTGGCACCCCAAAAGTGTCTTGATGAAGCAGATCTGATCTTGTGTCGTTTACAAGAGTCAGCTGCGTTCTACCCATTAAGTAGGACTCGAACCAGTCAAAGGCAGCATCTCTGATGCCAAAACACCATAGCTTTTTTAATTAGTAGGATCTGTTTTATTGCCACCTTTAAAAATAGGCGAGACCCTTTTAGTCTTCCAGCATTTATAGGTACATAACCAGTAAATAAAGATTTGTTGAAAAGACTGATGAACCTGCTTTTAGCAGTCGCGAATCAATACCGTTCAAGCCTGTAGCTTTATTAAGTTTTAGTGAACTAATTATTTTTTGACACTTTTGGTCTCAATAGGAGCCCACCGAAAATCTTGTTTGCTAACAGGTGGATTAGCATTATATAGTAGTACCAGAAGAAAATTTTGAGGCTAGTGTGGCACTAACACTGACAAAAAATGAATTGAATGTGTTGGAAATTTCTTTTGGGTGAGATATTTCTGTACCATCGTTTTGGACTACTCGTTTTATTGAGGTAGTATTGCCTGACTTATCAAGAACCAGTTTTTTTAGGGTTTTCCAAAGTTGTTTTGGTCGTTTTTGAAAGTCCTGCAAAACGTCATTAAAGTACTCGTTTTTGAGTCAATTTTTGAGACCTATTACCTGGTTCCTTTTTGTTTGAAAGCTTCCCAGTCTATGATGGATTTTGTTTTTGATGCTTTCCGTTTTAAGATGGCTATTATTACTTCATCAGTGACCCATGCCTCAACACAGCCGGAAAATCTATGTGTTTTGAAAAGGGCATGTTTGTCAGCCACCGTTTTAACATTTTTATTCAGTTTCTCACATGCTTCATCAAGGTCATCATAACTATTAAAATATGACCAGTCTAAATTCCTGAGGTCCTTCAGAAAAGCCTCTTCAGTGAAGTTCTTGTAGCTACGAACCTTGATAGTTTTAGGTTCAAATTTTGTCATTTTGAATTTTCTGATAACATAAACTAAATTGTGATCACTGATGCCTAAATCCATGACACCAGTTTTAGAAATACAAGAACTGATAGAATCAAGTCAATAAGAGTGCTACTGTTTTCTGTAACACGGGTTGGCTCCGTAATATGTTGTTTTAGGAAAAGAGTGGAGCATAATTCCTTTATTTTGGAGGAAAGAGCTTATTTTGAAAGCATGTTACAGTTAAAATCTCCCAATGATTAAAACTTCATTTTCTTTTGGGAGTTTATTAAAACATTGCTTAAAATGAGTACACACAGGTTTTCAGTACCCTGCAAATCACTACCTTCAGGTGGCCTGTAAACTCCACACACGTAAATAGGTTTAGTTTTTTTCAGGCACACTTTCACCCATAGTGATTCAACATTTTTGAAGCATATAGGTGTTTCAAAAGGTGGCTATCCAAGTTTTCATTAACAAAAATCAAAACACCCCCACCTCGTATTCTGATCATTCCTATAAACAACATAGCCATCAATTTTAACGTCATTGTCAGTGATAGTGTCATCAATTTTGGTTTCACAAATAGAGAATACATCAAGTTTTGTTTGATGTAGCAGAAGTTTAACGTAGTCTAGTTTGGATGACAGACCATTTATGTTAAGATGGGCCATTTTTAAGCCCTTCCCATTTCTGATTGCCTCAAAATCAAAGTTTTCATCAATAGTAATATTGACATTGTCCAGAATTCGGCTTTGTGCTGAGATATTCATATAGGAAAAATTTTGATATCCTCAAAGAAAGCTTAGTATACTTGGCTAGCTAGTAAGTTTCTGAGTATAATGTGCAACTGTAAAATTCTGCATGTTATGTATTCATGTCCTATTGGTGTAATGGCTATGACACTCATTCATGGAAATGAGAGATCTGGGTTCGAATCCTGGACAGAGCTGGGAAAAACAAATTATCATAACCTAGCAACGCCTTCCCATGTGCTTGCTTTGTCCATTTTTTGTCATATTGGGATTAGATGGATTCCAGTGTGACGTTATTTGTTTACTTTTGAGTGGTAAGCTCCTTGGCTCTGGCATTTGTGTGGCAGGAAAAAAGATGCTAGGATTTGTTGAAGAGAGGTCTTTTACTGTGGATTTCTTCTAACGGGAACATCGTTGGGGTTATAAACTATTATCAAGTGTAGGTTGATGACTTCTGATTTATTTGAATTCATTAAAAGTCTTAAGAATGATTTTGTGTGAAGAATTAGATTGATATTTACTTTGCTTCACCTCTAGCGCACCGATCTTTTATCTTGCCACGCAAATGCCAAAGAGCTTACCGCTGAAAATGTAAACAACGGAATTCATCTATATCTCATCAAATTAAACTTTTTTCGCTTCGGCGAAAATAAAACCGCTTGATGATGGGATAGCACAAGGTAACTTGGTTTTTATACCATTCAACCGAAAGGGGTATCTAAAATTTTTCATTTGCGAACCTAGGGGACCCTGTCACCGGCTCCACACTCCTTTTATATTAATTACCTATTAGGATGCGTTCGCATATATGAACTTTGTAAACAAAAAAAACAAATCTTCCACGCTGAACTCTTCAAGAAAATTCCTTCCTTCTGGCAACATGATCTAAGAAATTGCAAGGACTGACACTTACTTTCTATCTTCGGCTTAATATCAGGAACTTCTTCATCACTAGTATAATCATCATCAACAAGTCCACGTTTTAATTTTGTTTTTGGCTTGTTTTGCCCTTGATTGTGCACTTCCGTCGCCATGTTGATCTTGAATTTGTGTATACGTGCAGGACGAACAAAGTGCGTAAGAACGCTAAATAGGTTGACGATTCAGAGTAGACCTGTGCCCCCGCGCCTAGCAAATCGGCAGAAAAACATGTTTCCGAAATTTTACGATTTAACGCATTAAAGGTAGGTTTCCATACGACTGCATTTTCCGCTCGAGCGGAAAAAGCTCAAGAGCTTTTCCAACAAGCATGCGCAATGAAGTAGAATGACCGCTGACCCGACGTAAAAAGATGCTCCCGAGCTTCTCTCCAAAAGTTGAACTCATTCAACTTTTTCAGCGCGTATTTTTTCTCTCGAGCTTTTTAACCAATGAAATTCAAGAAAATGTAAACAATTGCGCAATCCATTTTATTCAAGAAAAATATTAGAAAAACAACAATTTCTTCTGCACTTCTTTATTCACAAAATAAAAACACCTTTCAGAAAAGTGTTTGGTGTTAAGTACAGCAGAGAGACCTGTTAGCATTGAATTTGTGAACAAAAGTTATGGATTCATAAATTCTTTTCAAATCTTCCTAACAACCACAAAAATCAACTGCTTGTTGGGGGGCCATTGGAAGTTAAATTCATAAATTAACAATAAAAATAAATTTCCCCTTTTTCATGAAAAAGTTTTCTCATCTTAGTTGTTGTTTCCTGTTACGTCTTCTTTTAATTCGTTGCCATAAAAACATTGTTGTTATTATTTTAAAATTTCGTAGCCAAAGGTTTTTTCTGTTTACGGCAGCCATTTTATTCTGAACATCTTTTCTCTCAAGCGGGAAATTGATTTCCATTAAGTTCAAACTCAAGAGAAAAATGCTCCCGAGCTTTCTACGCTCGAGCGGAAAATGCAGTCGTATGGAAACCTACCTTAACAGATTGAGTATAAAGCTGCTTTTACACGTTCAAATTTTATATGACATATACAATATCAAATTTTTAAGATTAAGAAGTCCTATTTTTTATATGATATATGATCGTATAAACCTATTGTCTTCTTTTGAAATTGAGATGTTAACCAATCATAACGCGTTTTTAATTGTAACGAAGTTATGTAAACATGAAACAAACTTACAGAAGAGCGAGAAAATATTCAAAATAAATATTCGTCTCTCAGTACGGTGTTTTGACCCGTTATATTTTTTACAAGAAGTATCGTGATTCCTATCTGCCATCAGGTTTGTGCAACACATATAAAAACTGAAGTGACGACAGCACGAAATAAGATAGTCTACACAGTAGTAGTCACAACCAAAAGAGCAATTGAAAAATTCCTATCTTAAAGATCAAATTGGAAAACATGCATAGAACTCTCTATCTTGCAAATCACGCACATAGAACTCTCTATCTTGCAAATCACACACTTAGATCTTCCTAAGTTGCAAATCAAACACTTAGAACGTTCAATCTTGCAAGTCACGCACATAGGACGATCTATCTTGCAAATCACACACTTAGATCTTCCTAAGTTGCAAATCAAACACTTAGAACGTTCTATCTTGCAAATCACGCACATAGGACGATCTATCTTGCAAATCACGCACTTATAACGTTCTATCTTGCAAATCACACACTTAGAACGTTCTATCTTGCAAATCACACACTTAGAACGTTCTATCTTGCAAATCACACACTTAGAACGTTCTATCTTGCAAATCACACACTTAGAACGTTCTATCTTGCAAATCACACACTTAGAACGTTCTATCTTGCAAATCACACACTTAGATCTCCCTGAGTTGCAAATCACACACTTAGAACCCTCTGTCTTGCAAATCACGCACATAGCACGATCTATCATGCAAATTACACACTTAGAACGTTCTATCTTGCAAATCACACACTTAGATCTTCCTGAGTTGCAAATCACACACTTAGAACACTCTATCTTGCAAATCACACACTTAGAACTCCCTGAGTTGCAAATCCCACACTTAGAACGTTCTATCTTGCAAATCACACACATAGAGTTTTTTGTACATTTTATAGAAACACGGTCAGTATGATGTCATGTGACTATTTAGCTCGATTATCCAATTGTTTATTCAGTAATGGCGGTCTTGATAACAGACCATTTTCACAGAGGTTTCGAGAAATTATTCATGCTGTATCTTCTCTTCATGGAATATCGGTCAGCATTAGACAACTGCATCGTATCCTGCGAAATTATAATTTATTCCGAAAGGGTTATCCCTCAGCAAAATCCTTGCTAACTGACTTCGTCCAGACCCAGTTCCAAGGAAGTGGCTCTTCGATTGGCTATCGACAAATGCATCAAAGATGTGTAAAGAAAAACCTGCGCGTGAATAGAACTTCTGTTGCTAAGATTATGAGACACTTAGATCCTGAAGGAGTTGAAATGAGAAGGCGGAAATACTCAAAACGACGGTTATATTTTGCTCGTGGGCCTAACTGAAGTTGGCGCCTAGATGGGTACGACAAACTGAAGCCCTATGATATCCATGGAGCAATTGACGGATACAGTCGACGAATATTGTGGCTAGAGGTTTGTCGAAGTAATAAGCATCCAAAGACAGTGTGTTCTTTCTTCGTGAACTGTTTAAAGGAACTACAAATTCTGCCAAGAAAAATTAACGCGGACAAAGGAACAGAGAATGTTTATATCGCCGCGTCGCAGAGGTTTCTTAGAAGAATGCATACGGATTCGAATGCGGGTTTTGAAAGTTTCAAATACGGAAGATTATTAGCAATCAACGCATCGAAGCACTTTGGTCCTTCCTCCGCAGATCATGGACTAATTGGTGGATGAACTATTTCAGGGACCTGATCGAAGAGGATAAGTAGGATAACACTTGCCCGTTGGAAAAGGAATCACTCTTATTTTGCTTCCACAAGTTAATACAAAAAGATCTAAATGAATTCCGAGATAACTTGAATGACCACCGCATTCGTTCTCAAGAACGTACACATCCTATTGATCAGGAAGACCAAATGTACTATATTTCATGCCTGAGCTTTCACACGGATCAGTTATGAACTATAAGATGCCATTACAGGTTTCTAATCTCGAACTATCTCAGGGAGAATGTACGGAACAAGTACAAACATCCTACATCTGTTCAGAAGAGTTTTTCGAATTAGCTACGATTATTATGCAGGAAAACAGTTTAAGTCCATCAACTAATCCTGATGAAGCATTAAACTTTGAAAAAACTGCTTTCTATAAATTATTTCTAACAATGACTCAGTTGATCAAATCCATTCGTAAAAAGTGACTAACAAAAACTTTTATCGACATTTTTAAGTTGACTTTTGTACCGATAAGGTAGTAACGAGACAGACTATAATTTATATTTTACAATTTTAATAATTTGCTCTTATAATCAAACATTTCTAATATCCACCGTATTTCTCCAGATTTTGGTGCATGCACAATAAAGTGGGTTTTTGATGTTTTTTAATTTTTAAAATCTATTAGGCTCTATATTTTTTGTCACTGAATTTTAAATTTGGTCTCGGCTTGCAGAGCAATAGTAAACATATATGAAATAGGCTTCCTTTACAAAATTTTGACGTGTATTTCAATGTTTCAATGGTCTTTTAATGAAATACACGTAAATGAGAAAACCGGCCTAAAAATTATGGGCTCATATGAGGTAGAGGGTTGGTTATTCTAGGAATTTTTACACAAACAAATTTTCGCAAGTGTTGATAAATTCGTGAAATTGGCGAAAATTAATCACATTAAGAAGAGATATAACACCTCAGATTTCCCCAATATAGCATCAAAAGATGTACATTTTGGCTACGTTGAATCCACCACATACATCATATTAGCGACTGCATATATAGCTAAACCATATATCAACTGTCACAAGCGCTCTAAATACTTTCCAAGGTTAAAATTCTTGACAGTTGAAACCTCTAAGTTGTGTACTTCAAGATTCCGAATTAAAATTTTAGGGCTGCTCTCTTTAGGCTCAAATTTTAATAGATTTTGGGATTTTGAGGATAATCTTTATTCATTTTTAGAAAAAAACTTATGGGGTTCAAAGAACATTTGGATATTTTTATAAACTAATGGAAACGAAGGCAAATTTTCAAAAAAGTTTTTTAAAATTAAACAAGACGTATGATATACGTAAACAATCTTGCGAATAGAGTTTACAAAAAGCTGATTCCTCGAAATTTCAATTTTCAATGGGTCAGTCTTGGGTAAACTGACTGACAGGAAAAAGAAAGACCACAAGTCCCACCTAAAATTTAGTAGACCCCCGCCCCCCACCAAAAAAAGAACGGGGTATAAGAGAGTCACTCAGTGAGAAAAAAAAAAAAATAATAATAAATAGCACTTATGGCACGGAGACAAAGACAAAGAACGACAAGGGAATCGGAAAATTTACGTTCTTTCGGAGTGTTTCCGAAATCATATTTCTCTATGTTTGAGTGTCATTAGCGTAACGAAAAAAATTCCGTTCTCGTCATTATTTACAATATAATTTGCCTTTTGCTTACATTTTAACCAAATTTTGTAAAATCGATGTATTCAATAAATTGATATGGTGGAGCGTCTTCGTTTTTTTCCTACGTAATGTTGTGTAAATTTTATTTTTCGCAGACTACTTTCCAGGCATTTGGGGAGACCTTAATTCTGCCTACATTCACTTTTGTAAACTTTGGTGGAAACACCTTTACTTTACCAGTTTGTTAAATAATGCTTTTGAACACTTATCTTATCTTTTTAAAAAATAAAATTTAAAACTGCAAAGAAAAAAAAAAGTAAAAATAGTTACCAAGATGAGATTCGAACACACGACTACTCCCGTGTCGGTGCTCAGAGAGGCAAAAATTTCCATTCTTGTGGGACACATTTGCGTTTTAATACAAGCTCACGAGCTTGTAATTATAAGTTTTTTTTAGAAGAAAGTTCAACAGTTCTTTAGTGAAAACTTACGGAGTTTATAGGACATATTTTGGAAAGAAATTGAAGATGTTTTTAGGAGGCATGCTAAAACTAATGTTGTTTTTCATTAGGTATAAGCGATGCAACTTTAAAGATAAAAAAGAAACACGCGACAGGTCTAACTATTTTAATTTGAATCTTATCATTCCAAAGTGGGAAACGAATAAAACGAATGAAATTAACAAGTTTAGGTCCAAAAATTGTTCTTCCGAATAAGCTTTGAGGAGTGGACGGTTGAAAAATTAAGTTGAATTAAAGAGTTTTTAATTTAATTATCCTTTATAGCAACATCATTGTCCTTTTTTTTCACATGTTAGATCACATGCATAAACAATCTACACGCGTCTACAATACTCTTCTCAACAGAAATTTCTTCGATTTAAGCCAAATCATATTCCTCACACTCATTCAGCTTGGTGCTGTATTCTTCATCAGTGTCTGGATGTCGTGCCAGAAAAAACTCAATCACATTCAAAAAAATTCCCATCATTAACAACGCACATCCAAAAATGATCATAGTAAACGATGAACCCTCATCGAAAGTTGGCTGAAGTAACTTTGAAAAATTGCTGATGGCTGCAGTTGGTGATGATGTGGTTATGCGTTGAAGCTCGCTAAGATATTTGTCAGCATATGGCTTGTACAACTGATTTTCAAAAATAAATATTGCGGAACAAGCGGCGATTTCTAATCAAAAGTAAGAATTATACAACATATATAATTATAACATATAATTGTGTATAATATATAAAAATGTATTGAAACAAAATATATTTCGGCTAACAAACATATCAAGCAACTGAGAGGCGGGAGTATCCAGTCAAATTATCGGAAATTATGGGGTAAAAATTTGTTTCTAATTTCTTGCTTCTTTGTACTTTTGATTCAACTTTTTTTATTTCGTAGATAATGAAGAAAGGTTTTTAACCGACAAAAGCAAAGATAATAGCCACTTCTCCTTGTGCACATTTTTTAGGGAGAATTATTTGTCAGGCGATAAGGTATACTGTGTATATCTGCTCAAATACATCACTCAGGGTCAACGAAATCGGAGGAGGGTGGAGGGCTGGGAGGAGAGAACGCCCCCTCCTTCTTCTCTCAACTTTTTGAGAGGTATCCTAAATAACTAACGCATTGAAGTTTTGGAATTTGAATAGGGTTTTAGACAACTGGGAGTTCTTAAATTCCAACAATATTTAAGGGCTCTAATAATAGTGGGACCTCTCTAGTCTCTTTGTTGGTCCCTTCGCCCTAAACTCGTGGGCCTTGAACATGAATACAAAAGTATGACAGCACAACTCACCTCCGAATATTGAAGTTACGGTCGTGATGAGTAGCATAATTTTTTTCTTTGGTAAGTTTATACATGGTGTCTTCAGAAATGCAACAATGGTACCAAATACGGTAAGTACAACCGCGGCTATCATGCAGTAATAAACTGTGTTGAATTCTGAAATGGAAAAAAATCTTGCTGAGACAGAAGAAATCGCATTCTTGTCCCCAAAGCTCTTTAAGGTAAACAGAGGTTTAAGATCTCAAAGATCTCTGAAGACGAAAATCAGGAAATCAAACAGTACTGTAATTAAAAAATGCTTACCTAGCCTTCAGATCTCAATTTTTTAAAAACGATATCAATTGACCCCTACCTGGTCTTTTTTCGATGCCTTAAGAAATAAACTTTGGGAATTACGCGAAATGCTTAAAATTTCGGGATTGGTATTCGCGAAGTTTAGGTCTCCAACTCGAAAAATTGAGTTTATCGAGAAATCGTTTCTCATGAATTTTTACATTTTTCCAAAAGCTAATTTTTCAACTTTTTAAACAGCAACATATCTACTACGTTACAATATGTTCGATGAATTTAATCTTTGCAAAAATCTAAATATAGCTTAATGTATTCCCTCTTTACCCATAAATGATTGACGGACATGATTTAAAACGTTATTCAAACGAACGTTGTAGCTATATTAGATGCTAAGTTTTTTCTGATTTTTTTTTTAAAAAATTGATCTGTTTGTGCGGTGGCCAAATTTCTGCGGTTTTAACTATGCTACATTAATCAGCGTGTTCATTTGTGTGAGCCAAAGATGGCAGCTGCGTGTAGCGATGCGCTACTTCCCGTGTGTTCCGACGGGTGAATTTTCGTGTTTTCCAACGGGTGAATTGCCGTATTTTCCGACGGGTGAATTTTGGTGTTCTCCGACGGGTGAATTTTCGTGGATTTTCCATCTAGTCGCACGAACATGGAAAATCCACGAAAATTCAGCTTTACAAAATATCTAAAGATACAACCACATTCTAAACAATCTCAAATGGATAATTTCAAATCTACGACTGACTTACTTTTAAAAATGCGAAGAAAAATTTCTTTCTTT
Source organism: Hydractinia echinata (assembly GCA_030067915.1). Taxonomy (NCBI): domain Eukaryota; kingdom Metazoa; phylum Cnidaria; class Hydrozoa; order Anthoathecata; family Hydractiniidae; genus Hydractinia; species Hydractinia echinata. The sequence goes on along the minus strand of JASGCC010003043.1, from coordinate 5,162 downwards.
TCTTGAGCACGATGCTGTAAGTGTTGCTTTATATCTTCATAACTCAAACATTTTTTCTGAGGAAAATCCCCAATTGGCACCTTTGGGATTATCGTAATCTCATAACAAAGCAACGTCAGGCCATATTTTTCCATCACTTTTATATTTGCGTCAGCAATCAGATCCGGAAGTGAAGGTGTTCGATTTCTCGACATTGCATACAGATGCGTCAGATTGATTCCAGTGAAGTCTATGACAGGTGGTGTTGCATTTCTTAACATCGGATAAGGGTGTGTGAAGTTGGTGCTAAGATGAAAAGGAAAGTCGCTCTTTTCATCAGGTTCTTGTAGAGGATTTAACGAATTTTTTTCTGCGTGTGTTGAAGCGGTTAAGTTCATTAAATCAAGCATGGAAACTTTTGATTTTCCAACAATCCAGTAGTTTGTATTCAAAGCAAGGACGAACAGAATTAACGAAGATATAAGAAAAAATAGACTAGCCACAGAAAGAACTTTGTAACCATTCATATTCAACCTGCAGAGAAAACAAAACATTTTTATTAGGTACAATATTTCTATTTATTTTGTAAATTTTGTTTCATATTTAACCAGTTACATTTTTTATAACATAATAAATTTCGTGTTTATTATGTTTTTAACTGAACAAAAAATGCACAAAATGTCAAAGTTAGCTTTCTAAAAGTTGTTTACAAGAAGAGCCTCTTTCTTAACCCCAATCAGACGGTAAAAATGTGCAAATTATTGAAATATATGAATTTTACGAGAAAGCAGCATAGCATTACTTCCAATAAACTGTCCTGAAAAAGGAAAAAATGTGTAGTTTATACTGCTTCCGTGCCTATATGTGTATTTTCCAGGGACGTGAAAATAACAGGTTCTCAAAATAGCGGTGGATTGTTCCACGGGCTAACGACTAGTTATAACAGAGTGTTCAAGCTATAGCTGTAGAATCTGTGGGCGCCGACTGAGAAAAACTTTAAAATAATAATTTCAAAAGCAATTTTTTTGCCCAGATCAATAGATCACATTTACACCGCAAAAAGCACCAACCTTATCAAGTTTTAGTTGGAGTAGTTTAGTTGGTCGACCGTTGTTAAGCCAGTTACTAAAAGTGAAACCGAACAAAAAGTAGTGCAAGTCAAACCGTGTTGGCAATCAAAGTAAATTGCATAAAAGCATTTAAAAACTTCTTTAGTTGTTATTTTATTTTGTGTACCGAACCAATTTTTGCATACCGTGCTGCCTCTGTGATAAAAACACTCCTGCTCAATAAAGTAGCAAATTTTCTCACAATTTCTTGCGATGAGAATCTGATTTAGATCTTTTATTTTAGTTCTTATTTTAATTTTTTAACTAGCAATTAAATCTTATCTTATCTTATCTTTTTTCTTTTTCTTTGTAATAAAATTATATCTTCGTAAATAAAATAAATAAAAAAATAAATATCCTACCTAGAAGAATCCTATCTATTCCTGAAAACAACGGAGGAATCGGAAGACGGGTGTGGCCGAAATATCATGTCATTTTTAAATTTTGTTTTTTAATAAAGGAATGCCATTGTGTAACCACTGTGAAAAAAATCTGATGAGCAATTTGTAAGACTAGTCGGTCGCCCGTGGAAAAATCCACGGGTTGGCCCGTCCTTTTTATACAGTATTGCGTGTGTCTCGCTACTCGCGGTACCATTTTGCGTGACAGACAGACGTATACGGGTATTATAATATAGATGTTTTACAACAGCTTTGTTTCCATTTGTTTTGTTTTGTTTACAAATATTTGGCGGGAAAACCGCATTCGAAATTGAACATGCAATGCATAAAAGGCAGATTAAGAAGATACAAAGCAGTCGTGTTTTCGGAACAAGATGTATCGCACGTCGTAAGTCATGTCGTGAATATCGAGTTTTTCCTATCTCTACCACACTGACGTGCGATGTAGAAAATGTTGCACGACGGTGATTCCAACGTGTCGTCAGACAGTAGTACGATTGTTGTGCGACAGTCACACAACAAACAGAATTTTTTGAAAACCCAATACTATGTAGTGTCAATTCATGTGTTTCAAAATTATTTTCAAGAAAAAACGTTGGCACGCATAAACAGGCTCATAGATGTTGGCCGTCTTTATTGGTGTAGTTCTGTGCGCTGTCTCTTTTTAACGGGACGGCGCGACGGTAGTAATATAGATAAGAGGCCTGGGAACGAGCTAGGTTGGGTGTAGTTTACCATCGTGCAAACATGATGTTCAACACTTTATCGACCTTCAAATGTCACCTCGAATGGTTTCGAATGTGCTGTTATCGTTATATTCCTTTGTTTACAGTAATACTAAAATTCAGACCATGCTAATCATTATTCTTATTTCTCTCTTTTCTTCTAAACAATGAACCTAATGTTTTTAACCTGAAAACCCAGCCTGATATTCTTATAAGGCATATTTTTATAAAAGAAAAAGCATGTAACCTATTTCAATCCATGCTAAACTGACGGTTGGTGTAATATACATGTTAAGTTTGACTCTTCTTCCCTCTCTCAACGTTTATAAATAAAACGATACAACACATTTATAACAAAATTAAAACCAAATCCAATATTTACAATGGACGAGAACTATATCTTGTGCAGCTACAATTCCAAAACAAAACGTCAGTGTAGTAAAAATCGTGAAAAATTGAATGTTTTTTTTTCATACTGCGAATTACTACTTACATATTAATTTCAAATAAATATTCTCCTTCTTCACTTTTTTCAATTATCTTCTTGTTTTTTTTTACTTCTAAAAGATATACAGGGAATGGAGGTTCTGTTGCTTTTCTTGATTTCTTTTATAAACTCAACTTATATATTATTTACAACTTTCTCCCAATATTTTTATTTCCTTTGTTTTGTACGCCGTTTTAATTGATATAGAGACCGGTTATCACACGTACAGCGTTAATAGTTAATATCACATTCGCCGAAAGCGCTACCATTTTTGAATTAATAAAGGGGTTAGTGGTAAGACTTTCTGCGAGTTTATGTTGTTGCAAATGAAGGAATGAAAAAATACGAAGCAAAAAACAGGAGTAAAAATAAAAACATTTTGCAGGATATTTCTTCTTCAAAATTTATATACAGTGATTAAAACAAAGGTTTGATTTTGATTGGCGCAATATTTCCACCATTTAAATAGTAATCACTTCTACTTTTAAACGACTGAAACTTCTGCGAGCCAAACAAAATGCTTAAAAATATTCCGCTCGAAATAATCCGTTTAGTGTAGATAAGCCTTAAACTAAAATTTTATGTTTAAAAAAACGTGTAAAGTTTTACAAAGAATGTTCTTTGAATGTTGAAATTCCATCATACATGCTTCACTTAACATCATCATCGCCAAAGACAGTACTTATTACAATACACTGGCATTAAGTGGAACACTCAATGAACCGTGAAAAGTCTTCTAACTTAGCGAATGTCTCACTTAACTAAATCTCCCTGTAACTGGGACTTTTTCAAAAACGTTTTTTGCTCGAGGGACTGAGAAAAGGCTATTACTTAGCCAGGGATCTCACTTAAGCGAAGTATTTTTGCTTGGATTTAGTAGGAAATTTCAAGGGGCCGAGGAATTTGATCCCAACTTGTGCGAAAGTCCAACTTACCCGTGGTCCCACTGAATGCAAGCGTACTTTTTATTTATGTTTTTTTCACTTTCCACTTAGTTTCTTTATATTTTTTATTATTTTTTTGCCATACGTTAAGAACATCAATTTATAGCTTCTTTTTTTACATTATAAATTGATACATTGAAGAAACACAAGATTATGGTAACAACCAAACCTTGATTTATTTGAGATATAGTACCAATTAGGTTAAAACACATTTTTGTTGCAATTCACAGGGCGAGCAAAAATTACAAATCAGACTCGATAATTGATATGTCTCCCTTCTAAAAATGTATTTTTTCTGCTGGAAAATATAAAGCATAATATCGCTCAACCGTGGTGAGCAGAATATCGCTATAAAAAGATATATTGTAAATATTATAAACCTCTGCTCGATATTGAGATCCTCTGCTCGATATATTGAGATCCTCTGCTCGATATTGTGATCCTATACTGGATATTGTGAACCTCTGCTGGATATTGTGATCCTCTGCTCGATATTGAGATCCTTTGCTCGATATTGTAATCCTCTGGTCGATATTAGCGCCCTCTGAACGATATCGACATCCGCGCACACGTTACAAACCACCCACCCCCCTGCGCTTATTTCAACCCTTCCATTACTCTTGAGATGAACAAAGTATTAACTCATTTGAAATCTACGGCATGTTCACTTTTACCAGTATCAAGTTGAAACATTATTTCAACATGCAAGTAGTGTAAAGAAGAAAAGAATCGATGAAAAATTGCATTGCAATGGAATATCATTCAATTGAATAAAACATTCATTTTTCCACGAAATAAACATGTTTACTCCCCTTCCCCCCCTTCCCCCCCTCCTATCAATTGTCAATTTTTACTACATTTTTTAAACCTATTATACTTTTTGGCTTTGATCAAAAATGAATTGTCTTCATCAAATTTCTTTGTCTTATGCAGCGTATTATCGGACCGACGAATACTTGACATAAAAAAACATCTCGTGCAAGTCACAAATACAGCTTCACACGATTTTCCTTCCTTCACTGGAGTCACACCATTGTCCTATAACATTTTATAATCCCTGCATTTTGTAGGGATTTCAAATACTGCCGCAACACATAAAAATGTTTAGATGATGGTGGAAAATGCTTTTTATCTATTCTTCAAAGCTAACTAATTAGCAGAGAAGAATTTTTTATTAGGCAACACAAAAAAAGTCTTATCTAAATATTTATCACTGTTTACCTCCATTGCATTCTGGTCTGCTCTATAAAAACCTTTTCTTTTTTCAATTCAATACTCCTCAAAACTTGTGCAATAGAACAGAACTCAGAATCACTATCCAATGCCAAAACGTTAATACCAAGCTATCTGCCACTCATTCTCGACCCCAGAGCTCTTTGGGATAAACCTTGAGTAGCTCTGGACCTGTCTGGTCACGTGATGGATTCTGATTATTAAAGATCTCTGTTTCTCCGCGAAAGATTGTATTTAGCATTTAAATGTAAACAAATGGCGCGGTGAAGAGACGAAGGATCGAA
>JASGCC010003042.1:0-25534 GCA_030067915.1 Hydractinia echinata | reverse complement strand
AGAATGTTATTTCTTGGAGTCCAATTGTCTCATTTATCACATTTATAAGGTCAAAGTCCAAAATCAGTTCAATTAAGTCCCAAGTCAATCGTTTCACTGTTAAAAGCGATGCAACCTAGTAATATCAGAAAAATATCGCTAAATACATGTTGGTACGAATATGTGACGCAACCGTTGTAACTCAAACGGATGATACCGTTAGAAAGTCAATGAAATGTAGTTTTTGAAACTGTCTCTATTTCTTCAGCGCGCGCTAACGGCTAGGATTGGTCCCACAGTAAAAAATGACTTATTTATCTAAATTTTTAAATAAACGCGCTACCACAGCGCCCAGTGTAATCGCTGAGTTCCAGCAATCATGTCAAATTAAGAAGAATGTTATTTCTTGGAGTCCAATTGTCTCATTTATCACATTTATAAGGTCAAAGTCCAAAATCAGTTCAATTAAGTCCCACAGTCAATCGTTTCACTGTTAAAAGCGATGCAACCTAGTAATATCAGAAAAATATCGCTAAATACATGTTGGTACGAATATGTGACGCAACCGTTGTAACTCAAACGGACTGATACCGTTAGAAAGTCAATGAAATGTAGTTTTTGAAACTGTCTCTATTTCTTCAGCGCGCGCTAACGGCTAGGATTGGTCCCACAGTAAAAAATGACTTATTTATCTAAATTTTTAAATAAAGCGCTACCACAGCGCCCAGTGTAATCGCTGAGTTCCAGCAATCATGTCAAATTAAGAAGAATGTTATTTCTTGGAGTCCAATTGTCTCATTTATCACATTTATAAGGTCAAAGTCCAAAATCAGTTCAATTAAGTCCCACAGTCAATCGTTTCACTGTTAAAAGCGATGCAACCTAGTAATATCAGAAAAATATCGCTAAATACATGTTGGTACGAATATGTGACGCAACCGTTGTAACTCAAACGGACTGATACCGTTAGAAAGTCAATGAAATGTAGTTTTTGAAACTGTCTCTATTTCTTCAGCGCGCGCTAACGGCTAGGATTGGTCCCACAGTAAAAAATGACTTATTTATCTAAATTTTTAAATAAAGCGCTACCACAGCGCCCAGTGTAATCGCTGAGTTCCAGCAATCATGTCAAATTAAGAAGAATGTTATTTCTTGGAGTCCAATTGTCTCATTTATCACATTTATAAGGTCAAAGTCCAAAATCAGTTCAATTAAGTCCCACAGTCAATCGTTTCACTGTTAAAAGCGATGCAACCTAGTAATATCAGAAAAATATCGCTAAATACATGTTGGTACGAATATGTGACGCAACCGTTGTAACTCAAACGGACTGATACCGTTAGAAAGTCAATGAAATGTAGTTTTTGAAACTGTCTCTATTTCTTCAGCGCGCGCTAACGGCTAGGATTGGTCCCACAGTAAAAAATGACTTATTTATCTAAATTTTTAAATAAAGCGCTACCACAGCGCCCAGTGTAATCGCTGAGTTCCAGCAATCATGTCAAATTAAGAAGAATGTTATTTCTTGGAGTCCAATTGTCTCATTTATCACATTTATAAGGTCAAAGTCCAAAATCAGTTCAATTAAGTCCCACAGTCAATCGTTTCACTGTTAAAAGCGATGCAACCTAGTAATATCAGAAAAATATCGCTAAATACATGTTGGTACGAATATGTGACGCAACCGTTGTAACTCAAACGGACTGATACCGTTAGAAAGTCAATGAAATGTAGTTTTTGAAACTGTCTCTATTTCTTCAGCGCGCGCTAACGGCTAGGATTGGTCCCACAGTAAAAAATGACTTATTTATCTAAATTTTTAAATAAAGCGCTACCACAGCGCCCAGTGTAATCGCTGAGTTCCAGCAATCATGTCAAATTAAGAAGAATGTTATTTCTTGGAGTCCAATTGTCTCATTTATCACATTTATAAGGTCAAAGTCCAAAATCAGTTCAATTAAGTCCCACAGTCAATCGTTTCACTGTTAAAAGCGATGCAACCTAGTAATATCAGAAAAATATCGCTAAATACATGTTGGTACGAATATGTGACGCAACCGTTGTAACTCAAACGGACTGATACCGTTAGAAAGTCAATGAAATGTAGTTTTTGAAACTGTCTCTATTTCTTCAGCGCGCGCTAACGGCTAGGATTGGTCCCACAGTAAAAAATGACTTATTTATCTAAATTTTTAAATAAAGCGCTACCACAGCGCCCAGTGTAATCGCTGAGTTCCAGCAATCATGTCAAATTAAGAAGAATGTTATTTCTTGGAGTCCAATTGTCTCATTTATCACATTTATAAGGTCAAAGTCCAAAATCAGTTCAATTAAGTCCCACAGTCAATCGTTTCACTGTTAAAAGCGATGCAACCTAGTAATATCAGAAAAATATCGCTAAATACATGTTGGTACGAATATGTGACGCAACCGTTGTAACTCAAACGGACTGATACCGTTAGAAAGTCAATGAAATGTAGTTTTTGAAACTGTCTCTATTTCTTCAGCGCGCGCTAACGGCTAGGATTGGTCCCACAGTAAAAAATGACTTATTTATCTAAATTTTTAAATAAAGCGCTACCACAGCGCCCAGTGTAATCGCTGAGTTCCAGCAATCATGTCAAATTAAGAAGAATGTTATTTCTTGGAGTCCAATTGTCTCATTTATCACATTTATAAGGTCAAAGTCCAAAATCAGTTCAATTAAGTCCCACAGTCAATCGTTTCACTGTTAAAAGCGATGCAACCTAGTAATATCAGAAAAATATCGCTAAATACATGTTGGTACGAATATGTGACGCAACCGTTGTAACTCAAACGGACTGATACCGTTAGAAAGTCAATGAAATGTAGTTTTTGAAACTGTCTCTATTTCTTCAGCGCGCGCTAACGGCTAGGATTGGTCCCACAGTAAAAAATGACTTATTTATCTAAATTTTTAAATAAAGCGCTACCACAGCGCCCAGTGTAATCGCTGAGTTCCAGCAATCATGTCAAATTAAGAAGAATGTTATTTCTTGGAGTCCAATTGTCTCATTTATCACATTTATAAGGTCAAAGTCCAAAATCAGTTCAATTAAGTCCCACAGTCAATCGTTTCACTGTTAAAAGCGATGCAACCTAGTAATATCAGAAAAATATCGCTAAATACATGTTGGTACGAATATGTGACGCAACCGTTGTAACTCAAACGGACTGATACCGTTAGAAAGTCAATGAAATGTAGTTTTTGAAACTGTCTCTATTTCTTCAGCGCGCGCTAACGGCTAGGATTGGTCCCACAGTAAAAAATGACTTATTTATCTAAATTTTTAAATAAAGCGCTACCACAGCGCCCAGTGTAATCGCTGAGTTCCAGCAATCATGTCAAATTAAGAAGAATGTTATTTCTTGGAGTCCAATTGTCTCATTTATCACATTTATAAGGTCAAAGTCCAAAATCAGTTCAATTAAGTCCCACAGTCAATCGTTTCACTGTTAAAAGCGATGCAACCTAGTAATATCAGAAAAATATCGCTAAATACATGTTGGTACGAATATGTGACGCAACCGTTGTAACTCAAACGGACTGATACCGTTAGAAAGTCAATGAAATGTAGTTTTTGAAACTGTCTCTATTTCTTCAGCGCGCGCTAACGGCTAGGATTGGTCCCACAGTAAAAAATGACTTATTTATCTAAATTTTTAAATAAAGCGCTACCACAGCGCCCAGTGTAATCGCTGAGTTCCAGCAATCATGTCAAATTAAGAAGAATGTTATTTCTTGGAGTCCAATTGTCTCATTTATCACATTTATAAGGTCAAAGTCCAAAATCAGTTCAATTAAGTCCCACAGTCAATCGTTTCACTGTTAAAAGCGATGCAACCTAGTAATATCAGAAAAATATCGCTAAATACATGTTGGTACGAATATGTGACGCAACCGTTGTAACTCAAACGGACTGATACCGTTAGAAAGTCAATGAAATGTAGTTTTTGAAACTGTCTCTATTTCTTCAGCGCGCGCTAACGGCTAGGATTGGTCCCACAGTAAAAAATGACTTATTTATCTAAATTTTTAAATAAAGCGCTACCACAGCGCCCAGTGTAATCGCTGAGTTCCAGCAATCATGTCAAATTAAGAAGAATGTTATTTCTTGGAGTCCAATTGTCTCATTTATCACATTTATAAGGTCAAAGTCCAAAATCAGTTCAATTAAGTCCCACAGTCAATCGTTTCACTGTTAAAAGCGATGCAACCTAGTAATATCAGAAAAATATCGCTAAATACATGTTGGTACGAATATGTGACGCAACCGTTGTAACTCAAACGGACTGATACCGTTAGAAAGTCAATGAAATGTAGTTTTTGAAACTGTCTCTATTTCTTCAGCGCGCGCTAACGGCTAGGATTGGTCCCACAGTAAAAAATGACTTATTTATCTAAATTTTTAAATAAAGCGCTACCACAGCGCCCAGTGTAATCGCTGAGTTCCAGCAATCATGTCAAATTAAGAAGAATGTTATTTCTTGGAGTCCAATTGTCTCATTTATCACATTTATAAGGTCAAAGTCCAAAATCAGTTCAATTAAGTCCCACAGTCAATCGTTTCACTGTTAAAAGCGATGCAACCTAGTAATATCAGAAAAATATCGCTAAATACATGTTGGTACGAATATGTGACGCAACCGTTGTAACTCAAACGGACTGATACCGTTAGAAAGTCAATGAAATGTAGTTTTTGAAACTGTCTCTATTTCTTCAGCGCGCGCTAACGGCTAGGATTGGTCCCACAGTAAAAAATGACTTATTTATCTAAATTTTTAAATAAAGCGCTACCACAGCGCCCAGTGTAATCGCTGAGTTCCAGCAATCATGTCAAATTAAGAAGAATGTTATTTCTTGGAGTCCAATTGTCTCATTTATCACATTTATAAGGTCAAAGTCCAAAATCAGTTCAATTAAGTCCCACAGTCAATCGTTTCACTGTTAAAAGCGATGCAACCTAGTAATATCAGAAAAATATCGCTAAATACATGTTGGTACGAATATGTGACGCAACCGTTGTAACTCAAACGGACTGATACCGTTAGAAAGTCAATGAAATGTAGTTTTTGAAACTGTCTCTATTTCTTCAGCGCGCGCTAACGGCTAGGATTGGTCCCACAGTAAAAAATGACTTATTTATCTAAATTTTTAAATAAAGCGCTACCACAGCGCCCAGTGTAATCGCTGAGTTCCAGCAATCATGTCAAATTAAGAAGAATGTTATTTCTTGGAGTCCAATTGTCTCATTTATCACATTTATAAGGTCAAAGTCCAAAATCAGTTCAATTAAGTCCCACAGTCAATCGTTTCACTGTTAAAAGCGATGCAACCTAGTAATATCAGAAAAATATCGCTAAATACATGTTGGTACGAATATGTGACGCAACCGTTGTAACTCAAACGGACTGATACCGTTAGAAAGTCAATGAAATGTAGTTTTTGAAACTGTCTCTATTTCTTCAGCGCGCGCTAACGGCTAGGATTGGTCCCACAGTAAAAAATGACTTATTTATCTAAATTTTTAAATAAAGCGCTACCACAGCGCCCAGTGTAATCGCTGAGTTCCAGCAATCATGTCAAATTAAGAAGAATGTTATTTCTTGGAGTCCAATTGTCTCATTTATCACATTTATAAGGTCAAAGTCCAAAATCAGTTCAATTAAGTCCCACAGTCAATCGTTTCACTGTTAAAAGCGATGCAACCTAGTAATATCAGAAAAATATCGCTAAATACATGTTGGTACGAATATGTGACGCAACCGTTGTAACTCAAACGGACTGATACCGTTAGAAAGTCAATGAAATGTAGTTTTTGAAACTGTCTCTATTTCTTCAGCGCGCGCTAACGGCTAGGATTGGTCCCACAGTAAAAAATGACTTATTTATCTAAATTTTTAAATAAAGCGCTACCACAGCGCCCAGTGTAATCGCTGAGTTCCAGCAATCATGTCAAATTAAGAAGAATGTTATTTCTTGGAGTCCAATTGTCTCATTTATCACATTTATAAGGTCAAAGTCCAAAATCAGTTCAATTAAGTCCCACAGTCAATCGTTTCACTGTTAAAAGCGATGCAACCTAGTAATATCAGAAAAATATCGCTAAATACATGTTGGTACGAATATGTGACGCAACCGTTGTAACTCAAACGGACTGATACCGTTAGAAAGTCAATGAAATGTAGTTTTTGAAACTGTCTCTATTTCTTCAGCGCGCGCTAACGGCTAGGATTGGTCCCACAGTAAAAAATGACTTATTTATCTAAATTTTTAAATAAAGCGCTACCACAGCGCCCAGTGTAATCGCTGAGTTCCAGCAATCATGTCAAATTAAGAAGAATGTTATTTCTTGGAGTCCAATTGTCTCATTTATCACATTTATAAGGTCAAAGTCCAAAATCAGTTCAATTAAGTCCCACAGTCAATCGTTTCACTGTTAAAAGCGATGCAACCTAGTAATATCAGAAAAATATCGCTAAATACATGTTGGTACGAATATGTGACGCAACCGTTGTAACTCAAACGGACTGATACCGTTAGAAAGTCAATGAAATGTAGTTTTTGAAACTGTCTCTATTTCTTCAGCGCGCGCTAACGGCTAGGATTGGTCCCACAGTAAAAAATGACTTATTTATCTAAATTTTTAAATAAAGCGCTACCACAGCGCCCAGTGTAATCGCTGAGTTCCAGCAATCATGTCAAATTAAGAAGAATGTTATTTCTTGGAGTCCAATTGTCTCATTTATCACATTTATAAGGTCAAAGTCCAAAATCAGTTCAATTAAGTCCCACAGTCAATCGTTTCACTGTTAAAAGCGATGCAACCTAGTAATATCAGAAAAATATCGCTAAATACATGTTGGTACGAATATGTGACGCAACCGTTGTAACTCAAACGGACTGATACCGTTAGAAAGTCAATGAAATGTAGTTTTTGAAACTGTCTCTATTTCTTCAGCGCGCGCTAACGGCTAGGATTGGTCCCACAGTAAAAAATGACTTATTTATCTAAATTTTTAAATAAAGCGCTACCACAGCGCCCAGTGTAATCGCTGAGTTCCAGCAATCATGTCAAATTAAGAAGAATGTTATTTCTTGGAGTCCAATTGTCTCATTTATCACATTTATAAGGTCAAAGTCCAAAATCAGTTCAATTAAGTCCCACAGTCAATCGTTTCACTGTTAAAAGCGATGCAACCTAGTAATATCAGAAAAATATCGCTAAATACATGTTGGTACGAATATGTGACGCAACCGTTGTAACTCAAACGGACTGATACCGTTAGAAAGTCAATGAAATGTAGTTTTTGAAACTGTCTCTATTTCTTCAGCGCGCGCTAACGGCTAGGATTGGTCCCACAGTAAAAAATGACTTATTTATCTAAATTTTTAAATAAAGCGCTACCACAGCGCCCAGTGTAATCGCTGAGTTCCAGCAATCATGTCAAATTAAGAAGAATGTTATTTCTTGGAGTCCAATTGTCTCATTTATCACATTTATAAGGTCAAAGTCCAAAATCAGTTCAATTAAGTCCCACAGTCAATCGTTTCACTGTTAAAAGCGATGCAACCTAGTAATATCAGAAAAATATCGCTAAATACATGTTGGTACGAATATGTGACGCAACCGTTGTAACTCAAACGGACTGATACCGTTAGAAAGTCAATGAAATGTAGTTTTTGAAACTGTCTCTATTTCTTCAGCGCGCGCTAACGGCTAGGATTGGTCCCACAGTAAAAAATGACTTATTTATCTAAATTTTTAAATAAAGCGCTACCACAGCGCCCAGTGTAATCGCTGAGTTCCAGCAATCATGTCAAATTAAGAAGAATGTTATTTCTTGGAGTCCAATTGTCTCATTTATCACATTTATAAGGTCAAAGTCCAAAATCAGTTCAATTAAGTCCCACAGTCAATCGTTTCACTGTTAAAAGCGATGCAACCTAGTAATATCAGAAAAATATCGCTAAATACATGTTGGTACGAATATGTGACGCAACCGTTGTAACTCAAACGGACTGATACCGTTAGAAAGTCAATGAAATGTAGTTTTTGAAACTGTCTCTATTTCTTCAGCGCGCGCTAACGGCTAGGATTGGTCCCACAGTAAAAAATGACTTATTTATCTAAATTTTTAAATAAAGCGCTACCACAGCGCCCAGTGTAATTGCTGAGTTCCAGCAATCATGTCAAATTAAGAAGAATGTTATTTCTTGGAGTCCAATTGTCTCATTTATCACATTTATAAGGTCAAAGTCCAAAATCAGTTCAATTAAGTCCCACAGTCAATCGTTTCACTGTTAAAAGCGATGCAACCTAGTAATATCAGAAAAATATCGCTAAATACATGTTGGTACGAATATGTGACGCAACCGTTGTAACTCAAACGGACTGATACCGTTAGAAAGTCAATGAAATGTAGTTTTTGAAACTGTCTCTATTTCTTCAGCGCGCGCTAACGGCTAGGATTGGTCCCACAGTAAAAAATGACTTATTTATCTAAATTTTTAAATAAAGCGCTACCACAGCGCCCAGTGTAATCGCTGAGTTCCAGCAATCATGTCAAATTAAGAAGAATGTTATTTCTTGGAGTCCAATTGTCTCATTTATCACATTTATAAGGTCAAAGTCCAAAATCAGTTCAATTAAGTCCCACAGTCAATCGTTTCACTGTTAAAAGCGATGCAACCTAGTAATATCAGAAAAATATCGCTAAATACATGTTGGTACGAATATGTGACGCAACCGTTGTAACTCAAACGGACTGATACCGTTAGAAAGTCAATGAAATGTAGTTTTTGAAACTGTCTCTATTTCTTCAGCGCGCGCTAACGGCTAGGATTGGTCCCACAGTAAAAAATGACTTATTTATCTAAATTTTTAAATAAAGCGCTACCACAGCGCCCAGTGTAATCGCTGAGTTCCAGCAATCATGTCAAATTAAGAAGAATGTTATTTCTTGGAGTCCAATTGTCTCATTTATCACATTTATAAGGTCAAAGTCCAAAATCAGTTCAATTAAGTCCCACAGTCAATCGTTTCACTGTTAAAAGCGATGCAACCTAGTAATATCAGAAAAATATCGCTAAATACATGTTGGTACGAATATGTGACGCAACCGTTGTAACTCAAACGGACTGATACCGTTAGAAAGTCAATGAAATGTAGTTTTTGAAACTGTCTCTATTTCTTCAGCGCGCGCTAACGGCTAGGATTGGTCCCACAGTAAAAAATGACTTATTTATCTAAATTTTTAAATAAAGCGCTACCACAGCGCCCAGTGTAATCGCTGAGTTCCAGCAATCATGTCAAATTAAGAAGAATGTTATTTCTTGGAGTCCAATTGTCTCATTTATCACATTTATAAGGTCAAAGTCCAAAATCAGTTCAATTAAGTCCCACAGTCAATCGTTTCACTGTTAAAAGCGATGCAACCTAGTAATATCAGAAAAATATCGCTAAATACATGTTGGTACGAATATGTGACGCAACCGTTGTAACTCAAACGGACTGATACCGTTAGAAAGTCAATGAAATGTAGTTTTTGAAACTGTCTCTATTTCTTCAGCGCGCGCTAACGGCTAGGATTGGTCCCACAGTAAAAAATGACTTATTTATCTAAATTTTTAAATAAAGCGCTACCACAGCGCCCAGTGTAATCGCTGAGTTCCAGCAATCATGTCAAATTAAGAAGAATGTTATTTCTTGGAGTCCAATTGTCTCATTTATCACATTTATAAGGTCAAAGTCCAAAATCAGTTCAATTAAGTCCCACAGTCAATCGTTTCACTGTTAAAAGCGATGCAACCTAGTAATATCAGAAAAATATCGCTAAATACATGTTGGTACGAATATGTGACGCAACCGTTGTAACTCAAACGGACTGATACCGTTAGAAAGTCAATGAAATGTAGTTTTTGAAACTGTCTCTATTTCTTCAGCGCGCGCTAACGGCTAGGATTGGTCCCACAGTAAAAAATGACTTATTTATCTAAATTTTTAAATAAAGCGCTACCACAGCGCCCAGTGTAATCGCTGAGTTCCAGCAATCATGTCAAATTAAGAAGAATGTTATTTCTTGGAGTCCAATTGTCTCATTTATCACATTTATAAGGTCAAAGTCCAAAATCAGTTCAATTAAGTCCCACAGTCAATCGTTTCACTGTTAAAAGCGATGCAACCTAGTAATATCAGAAAAATATCGCTAAATACATGTTGGTACGAATATGTGACGCAACCGTTGTAACTCAAACGGACTGATACCGTTAGAAAGTCAATGAAATGTAGTTTTTGAAACTGTCTCTATTTCTTCAGCGCGCGCTAACGGCTAGGATTGGTCCCACAGTAAAAAATGACTTATTTATCTAAATTTTTAAATAAAGCGCTACCACAGCGCCCAGTGTAATCGCTGAGTTCCAGCAATCATGTCAAATTAAGAAGAATGTTATTTCTTGGAGTCCAATTGTCTCATTTATCACATTTATAAGGTCAAAGTCCAAAATCAGTTCAATTAAGTCCCACAGTCAATCGTTTCACTGTTAAAAGCGATGCAACCTAGTAATATCAGAAAAATATCGCTAAATACATGTTGGTACGAATATGTGACGCAACCGTTGTAACTCAAACGGACTGATACCGTTAGAAAGTCAATGAAATGTAGTTTTTGAAACTGTCTCTATTTCTTCAGCGCGCGCTAACGGCTAGGATTGGTCCCACAGTAAAAAATGACTTATTTATCTAAATTTTTAAATAAAGCGCTACCACAGCGCCCAGTGTAATCGCTGAGTTCCAGCAATCATGTCAAATTAAGAAGAATGTTATTTCTTGGAGTCCAATTGTCTCATTTATCACATTTATAAGGTCAAAGTCCAAAATCAGTTCAATTAAGTCCCACAGTCAATCGTTTCACTGTTAAAAGCGATGCAACCTAGTAATATCAGAAAAATATCGCTAAATACATGTTGGTACGAATATGTGACGCAACCGTTGTAACTCAAACGGACTGATACCGTTAGAAAGTCAATGAAATGTAGTTTTTGAAACTGTCTCTATTTCTTCAGCGCGCGCTAACGGCTAGGATTGGTCCCACAGTAAAAAATGACTTATTTATCTAAATTTTTAAATAAAGCGCTACCACAGCGCCCAGTGTAATTGCTGAGTTCCAGCAATCATGTCAAATTAAGAAGAATGTTATTTCTTGGAGTCCAATTGTCTCATTTATCACATTTATAAGGTCAAAGTCCAAAATCAGTTCAATTAAGTCCCACAGTCAATCGTTTCACTGTTAAAAGCGATGCAACCTAGTAATATCAGAAAAATATCGCTAAATACATGTTGGTACGAATATGTGACGCAACCGTTGTAACTCAAACGGACTGATACCGTTAGAAAGTCAATGAAATGTAGTTTTTGAAACTGTCTCTATTTCTTCAGCGCGCGCTAACGGCTAGGATTGGTCCCACAGTAAAAAATGACTTATTTATCTAAATTTTTAAATAAAGCGCTACCACAGCGCCCAGTGTAATTGCTGAGTTCCAGCAATCATGTCAAATTAAGAAGAATGTTATTTCTTGGAGTCCAATTGTCTCATTTATCACATTTATAAGGTCAAAGTCCAAAATCAGTTCAATTAAGTCCCACAGTCAATCGTTTCACTGTTAAAAGCGATGCAACCTAGTAATATCAGAAAAATATCGCTAAATACATGTTGGTACGAATATGTGACGCAACCGTTGTAACTCAAACGGACTGATACCGTTAGAAAGTCAATGAAATGTAGTTTTTGAAACTGTCTCTATTTCTTCAGCGCGCGCTAACGGCTAGGATTGGTCCCACAGTAAAAAATGACTTATTTATCTAAATTTTTAAATAAAGCGCTACCACAGCGCCCAGTGTAATCGCTGAGTTCCAGCAATCATGTCAAATTAAGAAGAATGTTATTTCTTGGAGTCCAATTGTCTCATTTATCACATTTATAAGGTCAAAGTCCAAAATCAGTTCAATTAAGTCCCACAGTCAATCGTTTCACTGTTAAAAGCGATGCAACCTAGTAATATCAGAAAAATATCGCTAAATACATGTTGGTACGAATATGTGACGCAACCGTTGTAACTCAAACGGACTGATACCGTTAGAAAGTCAATGAAATGTAGTTTTTGAAACTGTCTCTATTTCTTCAGCGCGCGCTAACGGCTAGGATTGGTCCCACAGTAAAAAATGACTTATTTATCTAAATTTTTAAATAAAGCGCTACCACAGCGCCCAGTGTAATCGCTGAGTTCCAGCAATCATGTCAAATTAAGAAGAATGTTATTTCTTGGAGTCCAATTGTCTCATTTATCACATTTATAAGGTCAAAGTCCAAAATCAGTTCAATTAAGTCCCACAGTCAATCGTTTCACTGTTAAAAGCGATGCAACCTAGTAATATCAGAAAAATATCGCTAAATACATGTTGGTACGAATATGTGACGCAACCGTTGTAACTCAAACGGACTGATACCGTTAGAAAGTCAATGAAATGTAGTTTTTGAAACTGTCTCTATTTCTTCAGCGCGCGCTAACGGCTAGGATTGGTCCCACAGTAAAAAATGACTTATTTATCTAAATTTTTAAATAAAGCGCTACCACAGCGCCCAGTGTAATCTGAGTTCC
This sequence comes from Hydractinia echinata, assembly GCA_030067915.1. Taxonomy (NCBI): domain Eukaryota; kingdom Metazoa; phylum Cnidaria; class Hydrozoa; order Anthoathecata; family Hydractiniidae; genus Hydractinia; species Hydractinia echinata. Next base: position 12,876 of record JASGCC010003042.1, on the reverse strand, counting down.
AGCAATCATGTCAAATTAAGAAGAATGTTATTTCTTGGAGTCCAATTGTCTCATTTATCACATTTATAAGGTCAAAGTCCAAAATCAGTTCAATTAAGTCCCACAGTCAATCGTTTCACTGTTAAAAGCGATGCAACCTAGTAATATCAGAAAAATATCGCTAAATACATGTTGGTACGAATATGTGACGCAACCGTTGTAACTCAAACGGACTGATACCGTTAGAAAGTCAATGAAATGTAGTTTTTGAAACTGTCTCTATTTCTTCAGCGCGCGCTAACGGCTAGGATTGGTCCCACAGTAAAAAATGACTTATTTATCTAAATTTTTAAATAAAGCGCTACCACAGCGCCCAGTGTAATCTGAGTTCCAGCAATCATGTCAAATTAAGAAGAATGTTATTTCTTGGAGTCCAATTGTCTCATTTATCACATTTATAAGGTCAAAGTCCAAAATCAGTTCAATTAAGTCCCACAGTCAATCGTTTCACTGTTAAAAGCGATGCAACCTAGTAATATCAGAAAAATATCGCTAAATACATGTTGGTACGAATATGTGACGCAACCGTTGTAACTCAAACGGACTGATACCGTTAGAAAGTCAATGAAATGTAGTTTTTGAAACTGTCTCTATTTCTTCAGCGCGCGCTAACGGCTAGGATTGGTCCCACAGTAAAAAATGACTTATTTATCTAAATTTTTAAATAAAGCGCTACCACAGCGCCCAGTGTAATTGCTGAGTTCCAGCAATCATGTCAAATTAAGAAGAATGTTATTTCTTGGAGTCCAATTGTCTCATTTATCACATTTATAAGGTCAAAGTCCAAAATCAGTTCAATTAAGTCCCACAGTCAATCGTTTCACTGTTAAAAGCGATGCAACCTAGTAATATCAGAAAAATATCGCTAAATACATGTTGGTACGAATATGTGACGCAACCGTTGTAACTCAAACGGACTGATACCGTTAGAAAGTCAATGAAATGTAGTTTTTGAAACTGTCTCTATTTCTTCAGCGCGCGCTAACGGCTAGGATTGGTCCCACAGTAAAAAATGACTTATTTATCTAAATTTTTAAATAAAGCGCTACCACAGCGCCCAGTGTAATTGCTGAGTTCCAGCAATCATGTCAAATTAAGAAGAATGTTATTTCTTGGAGTCCAATTGTCTCATTTATCACATTTATAAGGTCAAAGTCCAAAATCAGTTCAATTAAGTCCCACAGTCAATCGTTTCACTGTTAAAAGCGATGCAACCTAGTAATATCAGAAAAATATCGCTAAATACATGTTGGTACGAATATGTGACGCAACCGTTGTAACTCAAACGGACTGATACCGTTAGAAAGTCAATGAAATGTAGTTTTTGAAACTGTCTCTATTTCTTCAGCGCGCGCTAACGGCTAGGATTGGTCCCACAGTAAAAAATGACTTATTTATCTAAATTTTTAAATAAAGCGCTACCACAGCGCCCAGTGTAATTGCTGAGTTCCAGCAATCATGTCAAATTAAGAAGAATGTTATTTCTTGGAGTCCAATTGTCTCATTTATCACATTTATAAGGTCAAAGTCCAAAATCAGTTCAATTAAGTCCCACAGTCAATCGTTTCACTGTTAAAAGCGATGCAACCTAGTAATATCAGAAAAATATCGCTAAATACATGTTGGTACGAATATGTGACGCAACCGTTGTAACTCAAACGGACTGATACCGTTAGAAAGTCAATGAAATGTAGTTTTTGAAACTGTCTCTATTTCTTCAGCGCGCGCTAACGGCTAGGATTGGTCCCACAGTAAAAAATGACTTATTTATCTAAATTTTTAAATAAAGCGCTACCACAGCGCCCAGTGTAATTGCTGAGTTCCAGCAATCATGTCAAATTAAGAAGAATGTTATTTCTTGGAGTCCAATTGTCTCATTTATCACATTTATAAGGTCAAAGTCCAAAATCAGTTCAATTAAGTCCCACAGTCAATCGTTTCACTGTTAAAAGCGATGCAACCTAGTAATATCAGAAAAATATCGCTAAATACATGTTGGTACGAATATGTGACGCAACCGTTGTAACTCAAACGGACTGATACCGTTAGAAAGTCAATGAAATGTAGTTTTTGAAACTGTCTCTATTTCTTCAGCGCGCGCTAACGGCTAGGATTGGTCCCACAGTAAAAAATGACTTATTTATCTAAATTTTTAAATAAAGCGCTACCACAGCGCCCAGTGTAATGCTGAGTTCCAGCAATCATGTCAAATTAAGAAGAATGTTATTTCTTGGAGTCCAATTGTCTCATTTATCACATTTATAAGGTCAAAGTCCAAAATCAGTTCAATTAAGTCCCACAGTCAATCGTTTCACTGTTAAAAGCGATGCAACCTAGTAATATCAGAAAAATATCGCTAAATACATGTTGGTACGAATATGTGACGCAACCGTTGTAACTCAAACGGACTGATACCGTTAGAAAGTCAATGAAATGTAGTTTTTGAAACTGTCTCTATTTCTTCAGCGCGCGCTAACGGCTAGGATTGGTCCCACAGTAAAAAATGACTTATTTATCTAAATTTTTAAATAAAGCGCTACCACAGCGCCCAGTGTAATTGCTGAGTTCCAGCAATCATGTCAAATTAAGAAGAATGTTATTTCTTGGAGTCCAATTGTCTCATTTATCACATTTATAAGGTCAAAGTCCAAAATCAGTTCAATTAAGTCCCACAGTCAATCGTTTCACTGTTAAAAGCGATGCAACCTAGTAATATCAGAAAAATATCGCTAAATACATGTTGGTACGAATATGTGACGCAACCGTTGTAACTCAAACGGACTGATACCGTTAGAAAGTCAATGAAATGTAGTTTTTGAAACTGTCTCTATTTCTTCAGCGCGCGCTAACGGCTAGGATTGGTCCCACAGTAAAAAATGACTTATTTATCTAAATTTTTAAATAAAGCGCTACCACAGCGCCCAGTGTAATTGCTGAGTTCCAGCAATCATGTCAAATTAAGAAGAATGTTATTTCTTGGAGTCCAATTGTCTCATTTATCACATTTATAAGGTCAAAGTCCAAAATCAGTTCAATTAAGTCCCACAGTCAATCGTTTCACTGTTAAAAGCGATGCAACCTAGTAATATCAGAAAAATATCGCTAAATACATGTTGGTACGAATATGTGACGCAACCGTTGTAACTCAAACGGACTGATACCGTTAGAAAGTCAATGAAATGTAGTTTTTGAAACTGTCTCTATTTCTTCAGCGCGCGCTAACGGCTAGGATTGGTCCCACAGTAAAAAATGACTTATTTATCTAAATTTTTAAATAAAGCGCTACCACAGCGCCCAGTGTAATTGCTGAGTTCCAGCAATCATGTCAAATTAAGAAGAATGTTATTTCTTGGAGTCCAATTGTCTCATTTATCACATTTATAAGGTCAAAGTCCAAAATCAGTTCAATTAAGTCCCACAGTCAATCGTTTCACTGTTAAAAGCGATGCAACCTAGTAATATCAGAAAAATATCGCTAAATACATGTTGGTACGAATATGTGACGCAACCGTTGTAACTCAAACGGACTGATACCGTTAGAAAGTCAATGAAATGTAGTTTTTGAAACTGTCTCTATTTCTTCAGCGCGCGCTAACGGCTAGGATTGGTCCCACAGTAAAAAATGACTTATTTATCTAAATTTTTAAATAAAGCGCTACCACAGCGCCCAGTGTAATTGCTGAGTTCCAGCAATCATGTCAAATTAAGAAGAATGTTATTTCTTGGAGTCCAATTGTCTCATTTATCACATTTATAAGGTCAAAGTCCAAAATCAGTTCAATTAAGTCCCACAGTCAATCGTTTCACTGTTAAAAGCGATGCAACCTAGTAATATCAGAAAAATATCGCTAAATACATGTTGGTACGAATATGTGACGCAACCGTTGTAACTCAAACGGACTGATACCGTTAGAAAGTCAATGAAATGTAGTTTTTGAAACTGTCTCTATTTCTTCAGCGCGCGCTAACGGCTAGGATTGGTCCCACAGTAAAAAATGACTTATTTATCTAAATTTTTAAATAAAGCGCTACCACAGCGCCCAGTGTAATTGCTGAGTTCCAGCAATCATGTCAAATTAAGAAGAATGTTATTTCTTGGAGTCCAATTGTCTCATTTATCACATTTATAAGGTCAAAGTCCAAAATCAGTTCAATTAAGTCCCACAGTCAATCGTTTCACTGTTAAAAGCGATGCAACCTAGTAATATCAGAAAAATATCGCTAAATACATGTTGGTACGAATATGTGACGCAACCGTTGTAACTCAAACGGACTGATACCGTTAGAAAGTCAATGAAATGTAGTTTTTGAAACTGTCTCTATTTCTTCAGCGCGCGCTAACGGCTAGGATTGGTCCCACAGTAAAAAATGACTTATTTATCTAAATTTTTAAATAAAGCGCTACCACAGCGCCCAGTGTAATCGCTGAGTTCCAGCAATCATGTCAAATTAAGAAGAATGTTATTTCTTGGAGTCCAATTGTCTCATTTATCACATTTATAAGGTCAAAGTCCAAAATCAGTTCAATTAAGTCCCACAGTCAATCGTTTCACTGTTAAAAGCGATGCAACCTAGTAATATCAGAAAAATATCGCTAAATACATGTTGGTACGAATATGTGACGCAACCGTTGTAACTCAAACGGACTGATACCGTTAGAAAGTCAATGAAATGTAGTTTTTGAAACTGTCTCTATTTCTTCAGCGCGCGCTAACGGCTAGGATTGGTCCCACAGTAAAAAATGACTTATTTATCTAAATTTTTAAATAAAGCGCTACCACAGCGCCCAGTGTAATTGCTGAGTTCCAGCAATCATGTCAAATTAAGAAGAATGTTATTTCTTGGAGTCCAATTGTCTCATTTATCACATTTATAAGGTCAAAGTCCAAAATCAGTTCAATTAAGTCCCACAGTCAATCGTTTCACTGTTAAAAGCGATGCAACCTAGTAATATCAGAAAAATATCGCTAAATACATGTTGGTACGAATATGTGACGCAACCGTTGTAACTCAAACGGACTGATACCGTTAGAAAGTCAATGAAATGTAGTTTTTGAAACTGTCTCTATTTCTTCAGCGCGCGCTAACGGCTAGGATTGGTCCCACAGTAAAAAATGACTTATTTATCTAAATTTTTAAATAAAGCGCTACCACAGCGCCCAGTGTAATCGCTGAGTTCCAGCAATCATGTCAAATTAAGAAGAATGTTATTTCTTGGAGTCCAATTGTCTCATTTATCACATTTATAAGGTCAAAGTCCAAAATCAGTTCAATTAAGTCCCACAGTCAATCGTTTCACTGTTAAAAGCGATGCAACCTAGTAATATCAGAAAAATATCGCTAAATACATGTTGGTACGAATATGTGACGCAACCGTTGTAACTCAAACGGACTGATACCGTTAGAAAGTCAATGAAATGTAGTTTTTGAAACTGTCTCTATTTCTTCAGCGCGCGCTAACGGCTAGGATTGGTCCCACAGTAAAAAATGACTTATTTATCTAAATTTTTAAATAAAGCGCTACCACAGCGCCCAGTGTAATCGCTGAGTTCCAGCAATCATGTCAAATTAAGAAGAATGTTATTTCTTGGAGTCCAATTGTCTCATTTATCACATTTATAAGGTCAAAGTCCAAAATCAGTTCAATTAAGTCCCACAGTCAATCGTTTCACTGTTAAAAGCGATGCAACCTAGTAATATCAGAAAAATATCGCTAAATACATGTTGGTACGAATATGTGACGCAACCGTTGTAACTCAAACGGACTGATACCGTTAGAAAGTCAATGAAATGTAGTTTTTGAAACTGTCTCTATTTCTTCAGCGCGCGCTAACGGCTAGGATTGGTCCCACAGTAAAAAATGACTTATTTATCTAAATTTTTAAATAAAGCGCTACCACAGCGCCCAGTGTAATTGCTGAGTTCCAGCAATCATGTCAAATTAAGAAGAATGTTATTTCTTGGAGTCCAATTGTCTCATTTATCACATTTATAAGGTCAAAGTCCAAAATCAGTTCAATTAAGTCCCACAGTCAATCGTTTCACTGTTAAAAGCGATGCAACCTAGTAATATCAGAAAAATATCGCTAAATACATGTTGGTACGAATATGTGACGCAACCGTTGTAACTCAAACGGACTGATACCGTTAGAAAGTCAATGAAATGTAGTTTTTGAAACTGTCTCTATTTCTTCAGCGCGCGCTAACGGCTAGGATTGGTCCCACAGTAAAAAATGACTTATTTATCTAAATTTTTAAATAAAGCGCTACCACAGCGCCCAGTGTAATTGCTGAGTTCCAGCAATCATGTCAAATTAAGAAGAATGTTATTTCTTGGAGTCCAATTGTCTCATTTATCACATTTATAAGGTCAAAGTCCAAAATCAGTTCAATTAAGTCCCACAGTCAATCGTTTCACTGTTAAAAGCGATGCAACCTAGTAATATCAGAAAAATATCGCTAAATACATGTTGGTACGAATATGTGACGCAACCGTTGTAACTCAAACGGACTGATACCGTTAGAAAGTCAATGAAATGTAGTTTTTGAAACTGTCTCTATTTCTTCAGCGCGCGCTAACGGCTAGGATTGGTCCCACAGTAAAAAATGACTTATTTATCTAAATTTTTAAATAAAGCGCTACCACAGCGCCCAGTGTAATTGCTGAGTTCCAGCAATCATGTCAAATTAAGAAGAATGTTATTTCTTGGAGTCCAATTGTCTCATTTATCACATTTATAAGGTCAAAGTCCAAAATCAGTTCAATTAAGTCCCACAGTCAATCGTTTCACTGTTAAAAGCGATGCAACCTAGTAATATCAGAAAAATATCGCTAAATACATGTTGGTACGAATATGTGACGCAACCGTTGTAACTCAAACGGACTGATACCGTTAGAAAGTCAATGAAATGTAGTTTTTGAAACTGTCTCTATTTCTTCAGCGCGCGCTAACGGCTAGGATTGGTCCCACAGTAAAAAATGACTTATTTATCTAAATTTTTAAATAAAGCGCTACCACAGCGCCCAGTGTAATTGCTGAGTTCCAGCAATCATGTCAAATTAAGAAGAATGTTATTTCTTGGAGTCCAATTGTCTCATTTATCACATTTATAAGGTCAAAGTCCAAAATCAGTTCAATTAAGTCCCACAGTCAATCGTTTCACTGTTAAAAGCGATGCAACCTAGTAATATCAGAAAAATATCGCTAAATACATGTTGGTACGAATATGTGACGCAACCGTTGTAACTCAAACGGACTGATACCGTTAGAAAGTCAATGAAATGTAGTTTTTGAAACTGTCTCTATTTCTTCAGCGCGCGCTAACGGCTAGGATTGGTCCCACAGTAAAAAATGACTTATTTATCTAAATTTTTAAATAAAGCGCTACCACAGCGCCCAGTGTAATTGCTGAGTTCCAGCAATCATGTCAAATTAAGAAGAATGTTATTTCTTGGAGTCCAATTGTCTCATTTATCACATTTATAAGGTCAAAGTCCAAAATCAGTTCAATTAAGTCCCACAGTCAATCGTTTCACTGTTAAAAGCGATGCAACCTAGTAATATCAGAAAAATATCGCTAAATACATGTTGGTACGAATATGTGACGCAACCGTTGTAACTCAAACGGACTGATACCGTTAGAAAGTCAATGAAATGTAGTTTTTGAAACTGTCTCTATTTCTTCAGCGCGCGCTAACGGCTAGGATTGGTCCCACAGTAAAAAATGACTTATTTATCTAAATTTTTAAATAAAGCGCTACCACAGCGCCCAGTGTAATCGCTGAGTTCCAGCAATCATGTCAAATTAAGAAGAATGTTATTTCTTGGAGTCCAATTGTCTCATTTATCACATTTATAAGGTCAAAGTCCAAAATCAGTTCAATTAAGTCCCACAGTCAATCGTTTCACTGTTAAAAGCGATGCAACCTAGTAATATCAGAAAAATATCGCTAAATACATGTTGGTACGAATATGTGACGCAACCGTTGTAACTCAAACGGACTGATACCGTTAGAAAGTCAATGAAATGTAGTTTTTGAAACTGTCTCTATTTCTTCAGCGCGCGCTAACGGCTAGGATTGGTCCCACAGTAAAAAATGACTTATTTATCTAAATTTTTAAATAAAGCGCTACCACAGCGCCCAGTGTAATTGCTGAGTTCCAGCAATCATGTCAAATTAAGAAGAATGTTATTTCTTGGAGTCCAATTGTCTCATTTATCACATTTATAAGGTCAAAGTCCAAAATCAGTTCAATTAAGTCCCACAGTCAATCGTTTCACTGTTAAAAGCGATGCAACCTAGTAATATCAGAAAAATATCGCTAAATACATGTTGGTACGAATATGTGACGCAACCGTTGTAACTCAAACGGACTGATACCGTTAGAAAGTCAATGAAATGTAGTTTTTGAAACTGTCTCTATTTCTTCAGCGCGCGCTAACGGCTAGGATTGGTCCCACAGTAAAAAATGACTTATTTATCTAAATTTTTAAATAAAGCGCTACCACAGCGCCCAGTGTAATCGCTGAGTTCCAGCAATCATGTCAAATTAAGAAGAATGTTATTTCTTGGAGTCCAATTGTCTCATTTATCACATTTATAAGGTCAAAGTCCAAAATCAGTTCAATTAAGTCCCACAGTCAATCGTTTCACTGTTAAAAGCGATGCAACCTAGTAATATCAGAAAAATATCGCTAAATACATGTTGGTACGAATATGTGACGCAACCGTTGTAACTCAAACGGATGATACCGTTAGAAAGTCAATGAAATGTAGTTTTTGAAACTGTCTCTATTTCTTCAGCGCGCGCTAACGGCTAGGATTGGTCCCACAGTAAAAAATGACTTATTTATCTAAATTTTTAAATAAAGCGCTACCACAGCGCCCAGTGTAATCGCTGAGTTCCAGCAATCATGTCAAATTAAGAAGAATGTTATTTCTTGGAGTCCAATTGTCTCATTTATCACATTTATAAGGTCAAAGTCCAAAATCAGTTCAATTAAGTCCCACAGTCAATCGTTTCACTGTTAAAAGCGATGCAACCTAGTAATATCAGAAAAATATCGCTAAATACATGTTGGTACGAATATGTGACGCAACCGTTGTAACTCAAACGGATGATACCGTTAGAAAGTCAATGAAATGTAGTTTTTGAAACTGTCTCTATTTCTTCAGCGCGCGCTAACGGCTAGGATTGGTCCCACAGTAAAAAATGACTTATTTATCTAAATTTTTAAATAAAGCGCTACCACAGCGCCCAGTGTAATGCTGAGTTCCAGCAATCATGTCAAATTAAGAAGAATGTTATTTCTTGGAGTCCAATTGTCTCATTTATCACATTTATAAGGTCAAAGTCCAAAATCAGTTCAATTAAGTCCCACAGTCAATCGTTTCACTGTTAAAAGCGATGCAACCTAGTAATATCAGAAAAATATCGCTAAATACATGTTGGTACGAATATGTGACGCAACCGTTGTAACTCAAACGGACTGATACCGTTAGAAAGTCAATGAAATGTAGTTTTTGAAACTGTCTCTATTTCTTCAGCGCGCGCTAACGGCTAGGATTGGTCCCACAGTAAAAAATGACTTATTTATCTAAATTTTTAAATAAAGCGCTACCACAGCGCCCAGTGTAATCGCTGAGTTCCAGCAATCATGTCAAATTAAGAAGAATGTTATTTCTTGGAGTCCAATTGTCTCATTTATCACATTTATAAGGTCAAAGTCCAAAATCAGTTCAATTAAGTCCCACAGTCAATCGTTTCACTGTTAAAAGCGATGCAACCTAGTAATATCAGAAAAATATCGCTAAATACATGTTGGTACGAATATGTGACGCAACCGTTGTAACTCAAACGGACTGATACCGTTAGAAAGTCAATGAAATGTAGTTTTTGAAACTGTCTCTATTTCTTCAGCGCGCGCTAACGGCTAGGATTGGTCCCACAGTAAAAAATGACTTATTTATCTAAATTTTTAAATAAAGCGCTACCACAGCGCCCAGTGTAATCGCTGAGTTCCAGCAATCATGTCAAATTAAGAAGAATGTTATTTCTTGGAGTCCAATTGTCTCATTTATCACATTTATAAGGTCAAAGTCCAAAATCAGTTCAATTAAGTCCCACAGTCAATCGTTTCACTGTTAAAAGCGATGCAACCTAGTAATATCAGAAAAATATCGCTAAATACATGTTGGTACGAATATGTGACGCAACCGTTGTAACTCAAACGGACTGATACCGTTAGAAAGTCAATGAAATGTAGTTTTTGAAACTGTCTCTATTTCTTCAGCGCGCGTTAACGGCTAGGATTGGTCCCACAGTAAAAAATGACTTATTTCTCTAACATTTTAAATAAAGCGCTACCACAGCGCCCAGTGTAATTGCTGAGTTCCAGCAATCATGTCAAATTAAGAAGAATGTTATTTCTTGGAGTCCAATTGTCTCATTTATCACATTTATAAGGTCAAAGTCCAAAATCAGTTCAATTAAGTCCCACAGTCAATCGTTTCACTGTTAAAAGCGATGCAACCTAGTAATATCAGAAAAATATCGCTAAATACATGTTGGTACGAATATGTGACGCAACCGTTGTAACTCAAACGGATGATACCGTTAGAAAGTCAATGAAATGTAGTTTTTGAAACTGTCTCTATTTCTTCAGCGCGCGTTAACGGCTAGGATTGGTCCCACAGTAAAAAATGACTTATTTATCTAAATTTTTAAATAAAGCGCTACCACAGCGCCCAGTGTAATTGCTGAGTTCCAGCAATCATGTCAAATTAAGAAGAATGTTATTTCTTGGAGTCCAATTGTCTCATTTATCACATTTATAAGGTCAAAGTCCAAAATCAGTTCAATTAAGTCCCACAGTCAATCGTTTCACTGTTAAAAGCGATGCAACCTAGTAATATCAGAAAAATATCGCTAAATACATGTTGGTACGAATATGTGATGTAACCGTTGTAACTCAAACGGAATGATACCGTTAGAAAGTCAATGAAATGTAGTTTTTGAAACTGTCTCTATTTCTTCAGCGCGCTAACGGCTAGGATTGGTCCCACAGTAAAAATGACTTACTTATCTAAATTTTTAAATAAAGCGCTACCACAGTGTAATCGCTGAGTTCCAGCAATCATGTCAAATTAAGAAGAATGTTATTTCTTGGAGTCCAATTGTCTCATTTATCACATTTATAAGGTCAAAGTCCAAAATCAGTTCAATTAAGTCCCACAGTCAATCGTTTCACTGTTAAAAGCGATGCAACCTAGTAATATCAGAAAAATATCGCTAAATACATGTTGGTACGAATATGTGACGCAACCGTTGTAACTCAAACGGATGATACCGTTAGAAAGTCAATGAAATGTAGTTTTTGAAACTGTCTCTATTTCTTCAGCGCGCGCTAACGGCTAGGATTGGTCCCACAGTAAAAAATGACTTATTTATCTAAATTTTTAAATAAAGCGCTATTTATCCACAAAATCAGCGCCAGTGTAATCGCTGAGTTCCAGCAATCATGTCAAATTAAGAAGAATGTTATTTCTTGGAGTCCAATTGTCTCATTTATCACATTTATAAGGTCAAAGTCCAAAATCAGTTCAATTAAGTCCCACAGTCAATCGTTTCACTGTTAAAAGCGATGCAACCTAGTAATATCAGAAAAATATCGCTAAATACATGTTGGTACGAATATGTGACGCAACCGTTGTAACTCAAACGGATTGATACCGTTAGAAAGTCAATGAAATGTAGTTTTTGAAACTGTCTCTATTTCTTCAGCGCGCGCTAACGGCTAGGATTGGTCCACAGTAAAAAATGACTTATTTATCTAAATTTTTAAATAAAGCGCTACCACAGCGCCCAGTGTAATCGCTGAGTTCCAGCAATCATGTCAAATTAAGAAGAATGTTATTTCTTGGAGTCCAATTGTCTCATTTATCACATTTATAAGGTCAAAGTCCAAAATCAGTTCAATTAAGTCCCACAGTCAATCGTTTCACTGTTAAAAGCGATGCAACCTAGTAATATCAGAAAAATATCGCTAAATACATGTTGGTACGAATATGTGACGCAACCGTTGTAACTCAAACGGATTGATACCGTTAGAAAGTCAATGAAATGTAGTTTTGAAACTGTCTCTATTTCTTCAGCGCGCTAACGGCTAGGATTGGTCCCACAGTAAAAATGACTTATTTATCTAAATTTTTAAATAAAGCGCTACCACAGCGCCCAGTGTAATCGCTGAGTTCCAGCAATCATGTCAAATTAAGAAGAATGTTATTTCTTGGAGTCCAATTGTCTCATTTATCACATTTATAAGGTCAAAGTCAAAATCAGTTCAATTAAGTCCCACAGTCAATCGTTTCACTGTTAAAAGCGATGCAACCTAGTAATATCAGAAAAATATCGCTAAATACATGTTGGTACGAATATGTGACGCAACCGTTGTAACTCAAACGGATGATACCGTTAGAAAGTCAATGAAATGTAGTTTTTGAAACTGTCTCTATTTCTTCAGCGCGCGCTAACGGCTAGGATTGGTCCCACAGTAAAAAATGACTTATTTATCTAATTTTTAAATAAAGCGCTACCACAGCGCCAGTGTAATCGCTGAGTTCCAGCAATCATGTCAAATTAAGAAGAATGTTATTTCTTGGAGTCCAATTGTCTCATTTATCACATTTATAAGGTCAAAGTCAAAATCAGTTCAATTAAGTCCCACAGTCAATCGTTTCACTGTTAAAAGCGATGCAACCTAGTAATATCAGAAAAATATCGCTAAATACATGTTGGTACGAATATGTGACGCAACCGTTGTAACTCAAACGGA
>JASGCC010003041.1:0-25537 GCA_030067915.1 Hydractinia echinata | reverse complement strand
GACAATTTTTGGAAAATATTTTTTTATTTTTCCGTAGTTTAATAAAAGTTAGGAAAAGTCACAAATTTCAGTTTAATTTCATTCCAGTATTTAAAAAGTTATAGACTTTAAAATGCCGCGGGCACTTGATGCCCCCCCATACCAAATAGGGTTAATATGTCTTAATTTTGACAAAATCTTGCGCCTCAACGTTTTTTATATTCTTCATAACAAAAGCACGTTTAAGTAGCTAAACTTCAAATTTCTTGCTCTCTCAATCCATTAAGAAATAGGCCCTTGCTGCTGACTAAAATATAGAAGAGATATTTATCGAACTTAGAAGGAAAGCATTATCTCCCAGATACATGTACATAAATAATTTTTTGAAAGTAACGAAAATGAATCCAGTTTATTTCTGTCTAAGAAGACATTTGATTACCCGCTTTTTCTTTTATAAGAATATGTTTTATATGAGTAATATCAGAGGAAATTTCAAGTTAAAACAATATGTTTATTATTGTTTAGTTTTAGTACAATAGAGAAATAAGAATAATGACCAGCATGGTTAGAAATTTGCTATTCTTAAGGGTTGTTTGTATGGGAAGGCGGGACGGGACGTTTGCGGGGATGCTTTTGTCCTACCCTTTATATAAAAAAGGGTTTGGGGGGTGATTTGTTGTTTTGTAAAATGAAATATGCAGAAAGTTACCTCGTTCATTTCGAAACGGTGTGCTTTTATAAAGAAAAAAAAAGCTGGATCGCCGCTTGAGCTAAGTCGGGATTGCCGCTTGAGCTAAGTCGGGATACTGCTTAGCTCACAAAATTAATTCACCAATGAATTAACTAACGCATAACTGTTATAAACATGTATTTATTTACATGTTTTGTAGGAAACCAGTAATAGACAGTGAAATTTTGAGAACATTACAGAAGGTCAACTTACCAAGCAAATAAATATAAACGGTTATTCCATAGTGTTCATTGAGCTCTCAAAAAAAGTACAGAGACGTCTTTTTTCCTAGTGTAAAAACTGAACTGTTGACGGTGGTTCAGCGAAAATAAAATTATCGTATAAACGTTGAGTACTAATAAATTTGCAACATAAGCATCTAGATATACACTTTTTATAAGAACCCAAGGAAAGCATGCATAATCTCAAGCTCTTAAAAAAATGAAGTCTCAAACTTGGAAATTAATCGCATCAAACACCGTCACTAAACACGTGTCCGCATTTAGTATTGAAATTTTAGAATTTTTTAGTATTAGAGTAGCTATAATTTATTTGAGTCTCTAGCGTTCGGTTTCTTAGCAACAAGTTTTAATTAGAAATTAAAGTAGATAAACTTTCGCAGGCGAATGGATTAAGAAATAACACAGAAAGATGAGTAACAAAGATTTCCATTTTTCCTGATTAGATTCAGGAGCGTGGTCGACCCCACAAATTTACGCTGTTTTAATTATTTTCCGGCTGCAAACAAATGAGAAGTTGATATGTAAGACAAGATAACTTTTTTGTCGCACTAAACACCCCCTCACTCAATTTTTATACAAAACACTAAATTGTAGTCAAAAATAAAAAAAAGATTCAGCAAGAAAAGAAGAAGAAAGCAGGTAGTTGAAATCTTGCATTTCTTAAATATTTTCACAGGTGAACATTTAAAGGAGATTTCATCAGCCAGCCAGTTAAAAGTACGATGGGAAACCTCGGAGTGGCAGCGGAGATATTCTGGTCAAATATGTTCTCTAAAGGTTAAATAAATCTCATAACAAAACGGTCACTTGACTTATTAAAACATTTATATTTTAGAAAAAAAACTTGTTTAAAATAAAACATTCTTTTATGATGTAACTTTTGAATTTTTGTTGCTTGTGTGTTGCCTTCTAAGATTCTCCGCAACATTAACAGGGAATGTATGAAAAGAAAAATTGAAAATCGATGCAAACTGACAGCTGTTTGGTAGCAAAAGAGGAAGAGTTTTACACGGACTTTGAGATTGTGTTTGATTCTTGATTGTCTGCTATAATCAGGAATCCGTTGTTGACATTCAATATGTATCCAGGCTTACGCAAGCTAATGTGAATATTTCATGTAGGAAAGATGGTACCAGAATGTATCTCCGATCAACTCAAATAAAGGAAAGAAAATAATTTTTTTCTTATTTAGAGCTTACATTATTCTTAACTCTAATATGTCTTTACTTCATTGAAAAGAAGTATTTATATAGCTGAACAGTTTTAATCTGCTCGTCCGTTTGTTCAAATTGAAACTCGTGTAGAGGTATTGTGATCTTAATACGATCCATAATACTTAGACGATAGATAAATAGAATAAAAAAATAACGACCTTTTCAGTGTGTGCTGGATTTTCCCATGAACTTGAAGCCTGTCTTTTACAGAAAATAATAGGTATTTTAATTACATATTGATTGAACCGTTTTAAGTAATTAGTATCCGGATTAAAAGGAAAAAAACATGAATACTTCTACATAAAATATACCCTAACCTTAGTCTTAATATTTTTTGTCTTTCTTGTTGTTGTTGTTGTTGTTGTTGTTGTTGTTGTTTGTTGCTTGGGAGATGTTTCAGATATGATATGAAATTAACCATGATATTAATACCACCCACATAGTATTTGATTTCCAAAAATAATACAAAATTGAATTTAATGTTTTAAAGGTATGGAATTCTGGAAGGTTAGAGATAAAGGGCGACAAAATGGACATTTAATTATTTTGTCCTTTTCTTGGAATGGTGTCAGTAGCAATTAGATATGAAAAAAGTTCTGTTGAAATAATCAATTTTACTGTTTCATGAACTTTTTCGCTGTGAGGAAAATGCATTAAATAAACAGTTTTTAACAGAGAGAGTCCAATCGTTCATGAAAATTAAACTTTCACAAATAGATTCTCTTGATAACGTGTAGTGAATTCATTAACTTGTTTCTTAAACGTTAAAAGTAGTCTGGGTATTAGGAGGTCTTAAAACATAAAAACAGTGAGCGGCTAAGTGGTGTTTTTAGCTTTTGACAATACGTTGACTCGTGAACAATCAGTAGCATAAAACAACGGAATTTTTTTAAAAATGCAGTGCCTATCAAAAAAATACCAAACTAGTTTTAAAAAACACTGTCTTTTGTAATGTCAGTTAGGAAGTTGTTCTAATATTACTAACCAAGGGCGTTGGGATATTACTAAACGGAGTTCACATAAAAGACGGAGATTGCGAAATAAGCGTTATAATGAGACATTTTTTTTACCTTCCTGAAAGAAAAGGGAAGCGCAGTTTTAAAAGAACACAAAAAAGAGCGAGCATTTTTTGTTGTTATCGACAAGAGATCAAATAAGGTATGCACAGAAGCAGGAAAATATTTTTTAGAAGGAAGTGAAGTATTTTTTATCAATAGGAATTGTCGCATGAAAGGCAATAGAGAAACAAAGCAAATATTTCTAATATTAATGCTCTAAAAAGACAAATACCTTCGGATATTATTTCAACGAAAAATAACTATTTCATACAAATCGGCAAGCGGTATCCTCCCAATTTGCATTGACGTAATTGCACAGTATTTTAGAAGTCCTTTGAATAGAAGAAAAAAAGACTTTTAATGTGCACTTTAACGTAAAGTTTGTCATTAAAAATAGAGCATTGATCGCTATATTTAAAAAGATTATGAAACCTCTCGAAGTCAGTGACATTATGGTGGCCACAATGAGATGTAGGAAAAACTGTAAAAGATAGCTTTAAATATGATAAAATTATTTTGACATGACAAGCTCTGATTGATTCTCTAGATAACATGGCTTGTTGAAAACATGTTGATAAATTGATTTGAGTCTCCGATGAGTGTACAATCACAGCAATATAATTGTTTGTCGTTTGAAATTGCATGTCTGAGGATTAGTTAAATTAAGGTTGACGTGAAGTGTAAATGGATTAGTTATTACCGAATATCATGTTCATTTAGGTTTAATAAACATTAGAGCAATATTCGTTGACAAGTTTGTAATCCAAAGATTATCGAGAAGATTTTAAAGTTAAAATACAACCTACCACAATGATGTTTAAAACTATGGCTGCCATTTTGTTTCTAATGAATGCAGGCGTAGTTGGCCAGTCGATGGGTAAGCCTTTTTCATATTATATGTATCATTATTTATGCTTCTACTGCAGAGTAACGAAATTTCGTCCCCTTCCTTCGGTTTGTTATTTTTTTAATTTTTGGTATCACTGCGTTTATGTGAACCCTCATTAATTACTTTATTGATATGAACCAAGCATCCAACTCCGTTGCAACATCCAGACAATATCTGTAATTAAATTGAAACAGATATGATGTCTGGAGTAGAGAATCAAAAAAATTTGCATTTCACTGGCATGTTATCTGAATAAAATAAACTGCAAAGGTTTTTTCCTCAAAATATTCATGGTTTTTATTTTATTTTTTAGTTTGCAATACATTTCTCAATCCTCCGCTCATCCAGCAATACCTTGAAATGTTTTTCAGGTTGCATATTTGACTGCACCCTAAATCGAGTGAAATTGAAGTAATTAAAGTAATTAATTAGGGACATATATATTTGGAGAAACATTAGATGATAACCATTTAAATGTCATAATATTTCATTTGATATAATCGATCGAATTTTTAATGTCTCTTGTTCACAAAAATTACTAACGTTGCAAAGGGTTATTAAAAGTGCACTGTGATATTGACATGTGATATTGATGTTTATCAAATACGACAACTTATTTTTCCTCACCATTAAAATAAATCAAATATTTTTGCCTAAACTCTGGAAATTAAAATTTTTTAAATTGTTTGGTTGTATTTTTTATTTGGAGAAAAAAGCTAGAAATAAAGAAGATTGTAAAACCAAAATTAAAAACTTTCCCAGCTGTAAAGAATTGCTTTTCCTTTTTTGTAATAAACTTCCTTTTTTTTCCTATTTTATTTTTTCAACTATTATTTTTCAAAGCAACTTAAAAAAATGGCATAAAGAAAGTCCTTGAAAGTACAATACTGAACATACCTGAGGAAGAAGCATTAAATTAAACTCAACTAAATATAACTTTTTCTTAAATAAATGACATACCTTAAGTAAACGAAAAATTTAATTTTAACGCTAATTCAACCTTCGGGTGACACAATCCTATGTCAAAAACATTTCGGGTTCAGGCTGGATAGTTTTTACGTTTGAAGGAAATTTTGGTAAGTTTTGTGTTATTTTAAACACAATTTAACTTTTAGGAAAATATTCTGCTTCACAAAACTTCAAACCAAGGTTTGATAGAGACTGCTCTCCACTGAGACTAAAAGTTGAAGAAAACACAAAACCAGGATTTCTACTTAGAGACATTAACAATTGTGTAACAGACGATGAAAATGATATACTAAGTTATCGTATTGATTCTGGAGTGGGCTCAGAAATCTGCACCATAGATAAAAGTAGTGGAGAATTGAAATTAAAAAATCTCACCAGACCGAGAGGTATGTACAGCAAGCTAGAATTTATTTCGAATTTCTCTCTCTCTCTCTCTCTCTCTCTCTCTCCCTCTCTCTTTATCTCTCACACTCTTTCTTTGCTCTAAAGACAATCTCAAATAATCCTTATTCCTTATCATGTAGGAAAAGAGTTCGTATCGGTTCAAGGTGTTTGCATCAGATAATTTTGAAGGCGGGATAAATCGCGAGGCTAGTCTGAATGTGGAGCTTCGTATTTTAGACCAAAATGACAACAGGCCTGTGTTCCAAAACACTACATATCACGCAGATATCCCTGAGGTGAGAAGTAGAGATATTGAAAGAAAGTTGTATTATGATAATTCGGGTTGCGTTTTTTTAACGTTTATATCGCCAAGTTGCATATATTTTGCGCAACATATTAACTCCACTAGCAAATTAAAAGAATGAAACTAGAATAACATAGAAACGATTCTTTTGATTTTTCTAGAACGTGGACGTTGGAAGTACAATATTAAAAGTGCTTGCCACAGACCGAGATGATGCTGCGAACAAAGATGTTCTTTATTTCTTCAAAGAAGGGACTGATCATGGCCATTTTCAATTGGATCAGAATTCGGGCACTATCACAGTTGCTAAAGGTTTAGATTATGAAAACAAATCAAGATACGACTTATACGTCGTTGCCAAGGTAATAATGACGTTTTCCTACTAAGGAATTTAATTTATGATGTTTATCAACAAATTTTGAAACAGTAGAAGATGTATTTCTAGTTTATTTTTTTCTGACTTAACGCTTTAAAGTATTTGCTCCACGGGAAACTGTTTTTGTTTCATCATTGGACAAATAAATATCCAAGGTTTGTTCTGTGGTTTAATCTCCAGTTAGTTTTTATTTACCACTATCTCAGAACAACCAAATAAATTAATATCCCCAACGACTGGGTCAACGATAAAATTCTCATTAAAGTAACGACAACAAAATTACACAAAAATATTTTTCACGCTTTAGGATGAAGGCATTCCTGAACTATCGGGAGAAACAAAAGTTATCATGAATGTGGTCGATATTGGTGACACTCGGCCATATTTTCTTGCACATTCTTGTCAGAAGGATGTCAAAGAAAACCTACCGAAGGGAGAGAGAATTTGCAAGGTGGAAGCCAAAGACGGAGACAAAGGCGTTAATAATGAAATCAATTACGCAATTACAGCCGGTGAGTACAAAATCGATATAAAGTGACCACTATTTTTTAAGTAACTAAAACGTTTTAGCTTGACGATGTTTTTTTTAACAATAGCGAATACATGGACTTTCCATCCAATATTTACAAAAGTTTACGGAACTTTACGGATTTTTGTAAATGCAGCCACATTCTTGTAGGAAAAAAGCAGGACCATGTGAAGTAAAATGGCTTTTGTGGATCAAATTGAAATAGAAAGGCACAGAAATTAATTTTTTTTCCATGGCACCGTGTTTTGTGGTATACACACGATAAGTTCATATGTTTTTTTTCATCTAGGAGATCCATACGGTTTATTTCACATTAATAACAAGACAGGGGTTATCACTGTGGAAGGAGACATCGACCGGGAATCCTACGTCAATATTGAACTTAACATAACAGCATATGAAGTACCACAACCTGAATCGAGCGCAACAATTAAGTTCAAAATTACTTTTCTTGATGAAAATGATAACAAACCGAAATTTGACAAGGAAAGTTATTTGGTAAAAGTTGAAAAACAAAACCTCAATGCTGGTACAATTTTAACAAAATCAATAAAAGCTACGGACGAAGATGCTACGGTAAGACATGTTGTCGCAACGGATGACCTATCAAATTCCCTAATTTTTGTTACTTTCTTTATCGAAAATTTGGAATTAAACACCAGACAGAAGTTCACAAACACGTTTTTCCCTTTTCTAAGCACCGTGCCGAAATTTTCTCCATTTTAGGTGAAGAATAACGAAATAATCTATTCACTAAGATATGACGACGACAAATACTTCAACATTTTGTCAGACTCTGGAGTTTTAGTGCTGCGAAATGACCTGACAAACATAACTTCAAATAAAATCATAATTTTTGTAAGTATCGTTATTCTTTAGATAGAAATTGCTTCAGTGCCTTATTGCACTTTAAATTTAACAAATATCAAATAATTCTTGTGTTTAACGTTTCAGGTATATGCAAGAGAAAAATTTACAAAGGAGGGTTACACCGCAATAGCAAGAGTAACAGTGCAAATTGTTCCTTCGCCCAGCGCACCTACGTTTAGAGCAGACAACTCCTTATCATCTGCATATACAGGGAATGTATTTATTGTTGCCTTGTCGGCCTTGTGTGCTCTCTTTTATCTTTGATAAGTGGAATAAATTATTAGGCAATTTAGAAGTTGCAACTGAAGAGAGGTTGGAGGTTTGCATTAGTAGCATGTATCGAATATTGCACGATCGTACAGTAAATGTGAAAGACGTGCGCAATGGTGATAATATGGTAACCAGAAATAAACAAGCTTACACTGTGTCACTTGTTGATAATGACTAGGGACGAACTCGAATTTAATTTTAGTGTGAGTCCAACAGACTATTGACGGGCAGGTTTCCCATCTGTCGGCTGACAATGATAAATTAGAGACACTTCTTTTGTTTGTGCAGTATCTCGTAATCTTTTTATTGCAAATTTTGTTTATTCTGTAATGAAATAACGAAATTTCAATTACAGTCCATATGCAACGAAACTGATATCAAATTAAATGCTTTTACCAGACAGTTTTTGATTCGAACTAATTTGACAAAAAGACCACATAATTTGTGGAAACCATATTCTATAATATAATATTCAACTAAATTGTAAAAAGGAAAGAGTTTTTATAGAAATTATGATGTAACTTAAAATGTATATACACTCTCAAACGTCAATGTGTTTTTTTCTCGTCGTTTGAACATTCTGGCTGTACTGAAGTAGTTGTGTTTATAACCTCTTATCTATTTCAGCTAGTGGTTTCCACTTGTATCTCTATAATAATATTAATACCCGTATTCTGTTTGTGCACAACACAAAAAATTCGTGCTATGGACACACGTAATAGCAAATACAATATATTACTATCCACTTTGTTTCGACGGCGAATTCCCTTCGCGTGATATTTCCATGAGCTAACGACTAGTCCCTGTAAGAATACCCATACTCTGTTCAAATTTTTAATTTGACAAAAAGCGAATTTGAAATTTTGACAAAATTAAAAAAAATCATTTTGAGATTTGAGAAAAGTATTTATTACCGACTTGCATAGAGCGCAGTATGGGCAC
Organism: Hydractinia echinata; assembly: GCA_030067915.1. Lineage (NCBI taxonomy): Eukaryota > Metazoa > Cnidaria > Hydrozoa > Anthoathecata > Hydractiniidae > Hydractinia > Hydractinia echinata. The sequence continues at coordinate 16,781 of JASGCC010003041.1, read as the reverse complement.
GAGTAAAGCGCTTGTAGGGACAAATTTCAGTGTATTTTAATTTGACTCGATACCCCAGTCCAGTTTCTTGGTCACTTTCTCACAAAGAATTATTTGTGTCACACGGAAAAAGGCTTCTGTTTTTTCTCTCCTAATTCTTTGATTTTTATACCAACGTTTAACCCTATTCGGTCCGGGGTTTTTCGAACATACTATGACCGGGGGGGCGGAATCCGCCCCCCCCCCCACCCCCCCCCCCTCAATAACTTTTCATAGGGTAGTTCAAATTGAATCAAACTTGGCACGCTTATAGTACGTCATAAAAGGAACAAAATGGCAGCAATAAATTTTTGCTTGCGTCAGCACATTTTCTGTGACGTCATCAGAAGCTTCAAATTTGTTAAAAATGCTACTATCTGCTTAAAATTTAATTACTTTTGTTCCAGAGCGAATTTTTGCATTCTGTTTGAAGTTTCTGAAAGCTAAATAAAAGTTATTTAACATATTTTCCGGTTTTTACGTGGATCGCATAAAAAAATGCCAAAAATTTCCCGAAAATCCTTGTTTTTCTGATTTTCGGGTAAAATCCGTAAAAAATCGGGAAATCGGATTAATCACGTCTCCAATTTATGCAAAATGATTCTTCTTAATAAAATAAAGTTGTGTTGCAAGTTTCAAGTTCTAAGGATAATCCTAACAGAAGTTATTAATTCCCCCCATTATAAGGATTTCATAGAGATTTTTAGGGGTAGTTTCGAGTAATGGCCAATATTAAAGCCTCTGAAGGGTATGGGACCTAAAAATTTGGCATGCAGGTGTCTAATAGATAAATATTAAAACTCAGTAAGTTTCAAAGCCATATAACAAAGCAATAAGGAGTTATTATAAAAAAAAACGTCAGGGGGGGGCGGAATCCGCCCCCCCCGGACCGAATAGGGTTAACGTCTAAATAATGTGATGAAATGATGCTGCTAGTCCTCTCTATGGTATATTAACTTTATTAAAACACTTACAGTAAAAACAACTTACAGTTATTAACTTTTACAAAGTTTAAAGTTGGATGATGGTAAATGGCCATTTAGCTATGTGACTGCAGAGTAAGTTAGTAAGTGAGTAAGTAAGTTAGTAAGTAAGTAAGTAAGTAAGTTAGTAAGTAAGTAAGTAAGTAAGTAAGTAAGTAAGTAAGTAAGTAAGTAAGTAAGTAAGTAAGTAAGTAAGTAAGTAAGTAAGTAAGCAAACACGTGCTCCCTTTTTTGGAAAATTTTGCTCCCTAATTTGGAATGGTGCTCCCTAAATTGGAAAATATTGCTCCCTATTTTTGAATGCTCCCTGAGTGCTCCCTTTTTTGGATTGTCGCTCCCTTTTTTGGATTTCCTGCTCCCTTTTTTTGATTTGCCGTGTGCCGTATATTTAGAAAGTTTCAGCAATGGTGGCGGCGCACTGAACTGACTGCATTGTTGATTTGTTGTTATGTTGTTGGACAATGCATTAGAGAAAGGTGACTTTATTGTTCATATTTCGTGTATTAGTTTTGATATTCATGAGTTTATATTCATATTTGTATGTTTTCTCCGTAAAGCAACCTGTGGCAGATTTTAACATAGCTAGCTAGCTAAACTGAAATCTTAAAGCAAATATTTTGAGCTCTAGCTAGCTAGCTAGCTATCTTCTTCTCCAGCTAAAGCACTAGGCCTTTTAGAGCTAGTTTAGCTGATTAGATGCCCTCAGATCTTTTCTTTTAACATATTTTCTTACTTGAAAGTTATGCAAAGCTAAGCCCCCACAATCATATATTAGTTAAGGGCCAAGGATTAACTTTGAACTAGAGGTCAAACATTTAAAACTGTGCACAAGTTTTTTTATTAGATGGATCACTGTTCACATTTATAGTATATATATAGCAGGATTTAGTAAGGATATACTAGGTAACCTAGCTAGGTAGAAAACTTGTAGCAGTTTACATACACACAACATTCATAAATTATTTGTTATATATACCGATTGTTATATATATATATTATACCGATTTTGGGGACATCCAATTTGGGCGCCCAAAATAGAGAGATGAAAACTGTGTTACTTCTTGTAATCATGAATAGGGGAAAAATGCGGTGGTAACAGTTCTAGATCTTGTACGTTCACTTTAAAATATTAAATACGTTTGATATATAGAAACAAATTGAGTTTCTCGTTTTCTGAAAAGGTTGAAAGAGAATTACCGATGCCTGAAGTAATTTCCTGGATTAACCTCTGACAGTATATGATACTTTCAGGATTATATATATATATATATACTATATATATAATAAAGTATTTTCCATGATAAAAATTTGATGAAAAACAATAAAATATATAGCTAGCTATATATTACACAATTTTGGTAAAGACGTTCTCTCCTTCATTAAATAGTTTCTTTTAAACAAAAGAAGCAGAGATTAAGGAGGACTTAGCTACACGTAGGAATATTCATAAAGAATATATATTATTTGGCTTTTGTGATCCAATGATTAAATTAAAAAATTAAATTCCAATTTTTTTGGTAATACCCCAAAGAAGCTATAGCTGAATATAGTCAATCTTTCAACATACTTTTGAACAATATATTTTTTAAGAAAAAATAAATTATATACATCAAGACGCTGAATATTTTTGTTATAAGTAAATTAATTCAAACTGATCAAGTTATATAATTCATTTCTTTAAGAAAATTGAAACAAAGGGTATATTTACACATTAGTTTTATTTTCTCCTTAATTCTTTAACTACATGTATAATATACATAGAAAAATAATAGAAGAATAGAAAAAATACAAAGTGGTCGATATTTTTCTGCAATATTCTTATATATATGTAAATACACCTATATGTTTTTTATATTATTAAAAGGTGAAGGAGAGCAGACATTTTTAAGTGCGTAAACTTTTCTTTCTGTCAAAATTTGTTTTGGTAACTTCGGCATATTTATTGAACAAAAAAGTGTTTATAAATGGGCTGTTGATTGCTTTTTGGGCACATAGTTAAACAAATAAAACATAAAATGATTGGAACATATTAAAAGTGTCAATCAAACTTTCAGAGAAAAGATAAAACAAAATATAAACTGGCTGACACTGAATGTCGACTGTTTGTTCGATAAATTTTTTTATAGGTAAATGAATAAGGCAAATCTCTAGAGACAGTTGTACTTGGTAAGTTTTTTTCTCATCAAATATTGTGGAGCTACTGCTTGTGAAGAGCTTGTGAAAAGCTTCACAGCTGTGAAGCTTTTCTTAACTGAAAGTACAACAACTTTATGAAGTTGTTTAAAAGAAATTAAGCAACAAGACGATGCAATATATATAACGAAAAAACAACTTTGAACATTATAGTAGAGCTTCAACAAGGAAAGTTTTGTCTGCTATTGACATAAGATCTTCACTTGCTTTCAGCTTTTTCCTCTTTATATGGGTCAAGTTAATGACTGAGATTAGCAATACTTTATTATAATGCCTAAAGTAACTTGTTGAAAAAAATTTAAACTATATTTATGTCTCATGTAGGAGTAAATATCTTGTTCATTTTATTCATATTAAGTAGACATTTTAAAGGAAGGCAATAAAATGGAGCAAAAACAAGATATCAAATGTATTGTATTGTATATTATAATGTTTATTTCATGAAATAAATTACTGCAAAATTTTAAAACTTTTTGCCTCCAACTGAAGTTTGATGCACATGTCTAACATTAGTAGCGCAAAACCATCTAACAAGTTCTGTGGCCAGAAAGCTATATATATATACTACAAATACAGTTTAATATCATAGGGAAAAAAGGTTGAACAGAAATAAAATGAAAGAGTTTTAAAGGGACATATAATTTGTGGCTTTAATTGTGATATTAATACGAAATGCTAATTAGCTTCACCCATATAAAATTAATGCAAATTTAAATTATATATAACTCAAAAAATTGTTATTTATATATAATGGTTATGTTGTTCTCAAGGTGTATAGGTCCTCAAATGCCAACCAATATTGTTAATAAACTGAATAAAAATACAAAGTTTAATTTACCTAATTAATTATATTGTAAACATGTTTCTTGAATATAATTTTTATATATACTGCAAAAAAAATATCAGAATACAAATATCATAGTTTAGAAATGTATGATGATGCATTTTTGTTGTTCTGGGTCAAATTGAAAAAATTCAAAAACAGCAGGCAACTTTCAAATAAATTAAAAATTAGACTCCTGGATTAACAGACGGAAACAAATTATAAGATTAGCTATAGTCCAGGTAAATAATGCAACAATACAAGTTTTTTTATGAGAAACTAGTTTAAAACATTAAGGCTGAAATTTTATGAAAGATTAAGAGCATAAGAACGTATGTCTTCATAGATTAAGAACAAAATAAGATTAATCTAGAGTTTCATATTCTTAGGTTTCAAACTGAAAATGTTAAAAGCATTTGACCCCTTAGTACCCCTTACTATGTCGTGGTAAATGTTTGTTACTGTAAATGTGGTAAAGTTGAATAAGTTGCTCTACACGCATTACGTACATCTTCTTATGGATAGTTGCAATGTGTGTGATTTTTATAGTCTTCTGTTAATCTTTGTGCTTTTCATTGCTTTACATTTATCTTTAAAATATAAGATGAATAGTGCTCTGTATTCTGTTAAGAGATGTTGGAATGTGAAAGTAACTTGTCAATGACATTTACTCAGAGCACATATATTGTACGATTGTTTTATTGTCGATAGTTTATATGTTTTCTCTAGGGTAGAAAATGTTAAAAATTATTACAGATAGATCTGTACATAGAAGGGGTACTTTATTTATTTATTTATTTATTTATTTATTCATTTATTTGCTTCATTGTAGATTATTTCATACATGGTTGTCCCTGTTAAACTACGTGAAGCCTTAATTCCAATCCCAGTACAGTACGATGATTTAACTATGTAACACAGTTGTGTTATCAAATTCCAGGTAAATTCTGCAATTTTAATTGACGTTACCTACCAATAAAATCGTAAATAGTATGTTATATTCATATAAATATTTTTAGATGGACGCTATATATGAAATTGGATCATTCAGCAAACACCGAGCCTTGTTGTAGCTACCTTTATTAATCTGGAATCTCAAATTGCCTTCATAATCAAGCATTGGAGTTTTATGATATGTTTTTTAATTTTCACACCTATGCGCTGAGCATTTCGTTGCCTTGGGCCTACAAAGATGCGCTAAGATTCCGTATTATTTGACTTTTTGAAACGTAAATCAAAAGAACATAGTGCATCTTTGTGGGATGTCCGGCCCCATATTATTCCCTGTATATATAAATCTATAATCAACTATTGTTTTTAAATTTCAGTGCCCAGAATTTCGTTGCCTTGGGCCTACGAAGATGCGCTAATATTCCATACTAGTCGTTAGCTGTTGAAAAATCCACGGGGTCGCCCGTTCTTAAATTCTCCCTTCGCAACAAAGTGGATAAAAATATATCGCATTTGATATACGTGCTTCCGTTGGCACGACCTTTTTTTGCGCGCACACAGCCTGAATACGGCTATTATTTTAGAAAATTATTCAACTCTTAAGACGCAATTCGAAAGAACTTAGTGCATCTTTGTAGGATGTCCGGCCCCATATTATTTTCTGTATATAAATCTATAACCAATTCTTGTTTTTAAATTTCAGCGCTGAGCATTTCGTTGCCTTGGGCCTACAAAGATACGCTAAGATCCCGTGTCTTTGAACTTCTTAAACGGAATTTAAAAAAACTTAGCGCATCTTTGTAGGATGTCCGGCCCATAATATTATGTGTATATAAATCTATAACCAATTTTTGTTTTAAAATTTCAGCGCTGAGCATTTCGTTGCTTCAGGCCTACTAGGATGCACTTAGGCCGTGTTACTCTCATCTATAAGACGCAATTATTCAAAATAACTCGAGTGCATCTTGGTAGGATGTCTGGGCCATACATAAAATGTAAATAAATCTATAAGTGAATAGTTTCTCTATAAAAATATAGGAATACTCTTTCATGAAAGAATTCAAGAATTTGAAATTCTATTTACAAATGAAACTACAAGTCGATACCGGGTTGATTTAGGGCTGTTTTTTTCTTTAAGAAAGATCTATTGAATATAGCGAATACAGGGTTAAACAGTCTTGTATAGGTTATAGGACACAGTTTTAGTAATCAACACATCATACAGGTTTCAGGGAGTGCTGAACGGAGGTAGGGGGCGGGCAGGTGAACGAAAGAGAGAGAGAGAGAAAAGAGAGAGATTTTCCTGGAAAATTAAACCTGAGAGATGTGAGCTTTAAATAGGATTTAAATTAGGCGCTAATTGCAAAAGGTGGCGCCTGTTCTAAAAAGCAGTCTTCAGATAATAAGTGGATCAACGATTTTAATGTAAAAATGTGAATACCGTAATTCTTCTTTTTAGACCCCGTGGGGCTTATTTTAGTGGTTCTAGATGCGGGAGGGGGTTATTAGGTGGAGGGTGTTAAATAAATAATAGAATTTCAAGTGCAATATCTCTTATTGATATCAATACACAACATTAACTTATTCATCTTATTATTTTCCAATATTCACTTAGTTCAACTGAAAATAAGAGCCTTAATCTCTTTAACACTAAAGGCTATTTGAGAAATAACATTTAGTGAGTGGAGTCATTTTCGGTATTCTGCTATCAGGCGCCTGCGAATCTTGCCTCGATTACTACGAAAATAAGTTACATTCTGCTGTATCATAAATAAAGGGAGGAGGCTAAAAAGAGGAAATAAAAATTACTCATGCAAAATGTTTCTAGCAATAAGATAAGTCGTTATCCCGTGGAAAAATCCACGGGTACGCACGCCGCACACATTCTGATCATCAGATTATCCACGTAGCGATTCGGCTACCATTTTAAACAGAATGCGGTATTATTATAGAGATTGCCTTGTTTGTAAGTTTTGCTTTGTGCTTAAGGAGTTTAATCAGTCATTTACAGCATTTCAATCTTTGTATCCTTTATCGACAAAAAAACACGTGGGGACTTTTAACCAGAGTAAGGCAGGTGAGAAAAAGGGTCATGATACCTTTCTTATACTATTAGTCAAGATAATATTGGCACTTACTTTTAAGAATGCGAAAATCAACAAGGACTTTGTTATGCATTGATTTTTTGACATAATTATGTAGCTCTTCATCGTATTCTGCCTCATTAATTAAAGGACTACGTACAGGACACTTCGAAATGCATACAGTGAAATCTCCTTTTAGCGGACATCCCTTAGAGCGGACGAATAAAATGACGGTCAAGATCTCATAACAAAACCTCTATGTAGCGGACACTTTGTAGCAGACACTTCTTTTTAGCGGACATCATTTTAGGGTTCCAATTTAAATCATCTTCGGGAACGGACAGCAGACACGCCCAATAATGACCATATGAAACAGTTCTTGTACGAAGTGTGTCTGAATTTACCTGAAGACAATGCCTTACATTTTCCTTTAAGGATTTTTCGATTTTTGTTAGTTTATTTTTAGCCAATATGAAAATGAAAACTCGCAGGGATATCTTTAGTCTGTTTTACTTTTTAGAATATTGTCTTTAGGCTCTATCTTCCGCCAAAACTAACCTCTTAATACATTTTGCGGTCGATTTCACTATATACTAGCACCCAAGAGTAAGTGTTTGAATCAATATAAACCAATTTAGGAGGAAGCTCTATCTAGCGGACACTTTTTGCAGGATCTGATGGTGTTGATACAGAGAAATACACAAGGTACACATATAGGAAAAGATTTCAGTGGGTACTTAGCGATTAATTTTTCTTCCATTCGCCACTAAGCACTAAAAGTATTTTGTTTCTTGCGATCAAAAAAGTGTCATGTTTTGAGCGGTGGTCGATATCCTAGGGCTATCGTTGTTTTAGGGGTGTCGTAGTGGAGCAATGATAACAAATCGGACGAGGTCGAAAAATACTGTTTTGTTTAGACGATCAAGATTTAGTGGTGGGGAGTTTTGCGTACGTTCGAGATATCATCTTGAAATTTTTTTTTTAATTTTAGTGGATTTTCTATAGTGATTCGAGCATCGCCTGTGTCTAAATGCCGAAGTTATACACAATCTCTTACTCGGTGTTGTAACATCTCGTGTTTCTTAAGAATTTATAAATAAAAGGCGCTACCTTTGACAGCATTTCTTCAAGTCTTGTTGGTGACATGCGAAAATACTTAAAAACGTATGTATGATGAAAAAGCAGGAGGTCTTTAATCAAGATGTTATATAACCCTTTTCTCCGTATTTGCAAGAATAGTGGTCTAACCCACATGACCTTTTTTTACTTGTCAGCAGCCGATTTCGCTACGCCACACTGTGCAGCCACTATTAGCAGCGGTTGTCTCGATAACATTCTTCCAACGCTGCCATGTGGTTTATTTTGATTTTTCCGTCTCGCGTCAAAATACGAACTTTAATGCAAATCACACAAGCGATAAAATTGTTGTCGCAAAAATCGCTATCACATTTTGCGCTAAGGCGCAAAAATCTGTTCTATGGAAATCCACCTTTATGCAGAAAATGTCTTACGTAAAATTTACTTACCTTTCACTAATTTTGTCTCATATATTTGAATTTATTGAGTGGGATTTTTTAAAGCGGATAAGGAGGTCAATAAGTTGTGTTTTAAGGTAAAAAGACATTAAACGACGTCAAATCAGCTTTGGAGCGCCAAACTGCATCGTTTTAATGAATTTCTTACATCCTAGAATTTCTACAAACTAGGATGACCTAAAATTCTTCTCTTTATTTTGTGATAATATACAGAGTTTATTTTCGTTTGAAAGTAGCCGTATAGAAAATAATATTTTACATTATTTAATCTTCTAGTTTTAATAATAATAATATTGCAATGGCTGAATGGTGCAAAGCAAAAAAAGATCCTCCGAGCTTTGTGAAACATCATATCGATGACAAAATAGGTATGATTCCTTAAGGAATTGTTTTAATATTTTTTTAATCAGTTAGTCGTTATTATCTTCTTGCAAAACTAACTAAACGTCCACCCGACATATCAATATGTCATACCGTTAAACTTCTCATTTTTGAAGACGTATTTTAAATCAGTTGTACATCCACACGTTTCACAGGAACGTATGTATAAGTATGTATGCCTGTGATTTCAGGCATTGACCTAACTATTATATTTTTTCGGTTTTGACGTGTCGGGCAGGGAGGATGTGATGGTATACTTCTTTGATTTGTGAGTCACCCCTAAAATAAAGGTATCGAATATCTAGTTGCTGATTTAACTTCTATAAAATTTCGCTACCGGTACTTGGTTTAAAGCGCTCATTCTTTTTTTCTTACACTTAAATTACCATAAAGAACTAATTTTGTTGAAGTGTTCCACGACCTGATAATTTCAGTTAAATTTAACACGAAGTTGTAATGGCTCTTAATAAATCTGAGCTTTCTTATTATTTTCACTCATGTAGGATATGGTGTTTTTGCAACCAATTTAATAAAAAAGCATGCCTTTGTCCTTGAATATGAGGGACAGTTGTTATCCGAAACGGAAGGAGAAGAAGTAGAAACCGTGTACGAGAAAGCTGGAAAAGGCTGCTTCATATACTTCTTTCAGCACGAAAAGAAAACACTATGGTAATGCAGACAAAAAGTTGAATATATTTGTTTAAATAAACACATTTAAGTGCGGTGTCATTGAAGTACGCTTTTCATTGTTTTAAAAGAAAACTAGTGCCCGTTTAACTAATGTGATTTTTATTATACGCACGCATTGCTATATTATCCTCCATATTCTGATAAAACCATTCTTGATACTTTCTTAGCGTCGACGCCACAAATTCGGGACAATTAGGAAAATTTGTAAACGATTCTCCAAAGGGTAATTGTATAATGAGGAAGGATATTGTTGACGGCAAACCTCATCTATGCTTATACGCCACTAAAGATATTCCGGCTGGTGAAGAACTCCGATACAATTACGGATATAGAGGCTTGTGGTGGAGGAAAGAAGTATGAGTATATTTGATAGTTTAAAACTTATTTAGTTCATTCCACACTATATAATTATTAACTTTTTATATCTCTTTGTAGAAAGACTGTCAAAAACCAAGACGTCTATCTTCTTCAACTTTAAAGCAAGTTGTGGAGGTGCGTAGTAAACAATACTGTCTGTATGTCGACCATCGCTGTGTCAGCATAAGCAATAGATTAAATTTTAATTATGCAAATAATGAAAATTTGTGAAATAAAAATATTTAAAATATACCTGCTTTACCATAGTTTCATTAACATCTACCTCACCTGTTTTTAAAAGAACTAACCATATGTCAACATAATGCTTTCATTGGGTAAAATTCTGTTGTAAAATTCAAAGAACTACCTATATGGTTACTTATTTTGTTGATAACACCAATAATGCTTCCAAGCTTAAAAATGTAACAAATAAGACATTCATAAGGCTTTTTTCTTATAAAATGACGAGTTTTTACAGCATATTCCGTTTCTCTAACTCTAAATCGTATATGTGGGAACGAGTCACGGGGCAAGTATATAAGAATTTCATTTTACCTGCATTGTGTACGACAGAACCTATTATTTATGGATATCATAATTCTGTTTAGGGTGGAATAGACTTCAGATGCGAGAAACTTACAGAAAGTTCAGGTTGATAAATGTAGCGTTATATAGTTTGTAAAAAAAAGAAGACGTATATAAGAAGTACAAAAGAAGAATAGTTTTACAATTTAACAGCAGTGTTGTGAACAGTTTAAGCAGTTTAGATCACATAGACTAATAATAAATAAATAGGTCGCCAAAATCTTTTCTTAGCCAGTATTTTACTTTTTGCAAAACATTTAGTTATTAATTTACTTAGATTACCTTTAGTTACTCTTTGAATTCTACAATGTACAACTCAGGGAGTTGCTATTATCTTATGCCACTGAAACAACAAGAAAAACAAATTATCGTCAAATAAAAATAGAATAGCTAGAATATTATCCAGTTACACAATCCGTAGTATATAAGAATCTAGTAAGAAAATGTTTCGAAATCTCAAATTTTAATATTTGTATAATTTAGCGTGCGCCATAGATTTAACAGACGAGATGGGGAGTAATTACACACCACCTATGGTTGAAACACCAGTTTATCAACAACACGGTATTTTATTAGACTGATCAATAAGTGTTTTCAGCTACTGTCAAAATAATACATTTTACAAGTAAATTATCCTCCGTTAGTAGACGCTACGACGGATCCTGCTGCACTAGATTCATCCTCTGGCGAATTGAGTAAGCAGCCAGTTTACGGTAAAACTTTTCTTCCGATTTAACTTTTTGTTCGTTTCGTGTTGCCAAATTTAAAACCATCATGCGTTTTAGGTAACTTTAATAAGTATGGCGTAGGGATAAGCGGAATAGTTTATATTAGGGATGCTGAACGCTTAGTTACATTGCGTCGTGAATCCTTTATAATAGTTATAATCGTTTATAATTTCTCATTTACAGAAAATAAAAATGTGGATGCCGCAGATTTTAGCCGTACCGCTTGCGCTACTGTTGCCGAGCCAACTCGAAACCTAGTTCCAGGTAAACGCAGCATAAAAGAATACTTAGACGTTGTGTAGTTATTTATTTGTTTGTTTGCTTGTTATTGTTTTTTTGTTGTTGTTTTTTTTGTTTTTTCTTTATGCATTTTTGGGGTATTTTGTGGAAATTCGTGGAGAGTCTTCATTTTAACTTAATAAGATTTAAAGCTGATGATGCTGCGGCTGTTGCTCAACAGTTGGTTGAAATTTTAGCACTTCAGGCTGCGTTGCTTTTAAAAAATATGGATTGTTTGGAATTTTTTCAGGATTAAACTTTAGAATTCGTAATATCAAATGGTAAAGAAGGACGCATCCTCTACTTAATTATCCTAAAAATGAACTTTGCCTTTAACGTTAAAATTATTTTAAAAATGTCTGATACCCCTTCCATAGAACATAACCCAACTGTTCCTGTCCAATATGACTGGTCAATTATTGATGAGCTTATATATCAATGCAGCAATGGTAAAGGAATATTTCTAGTTTATTATATTTTATTTTCATTATATTTTTTGGCAGCAAACAGATTTAAGAATTCACAGTAATGTTCCCTACGTATTTAGATAACACTGAAGAAAAAGTAACATCGAAGGATTCAAATGTGACAACTGTTACCAGGACTATTATGGATGCTTGTATAGGTAACATTTGTTATAACTAGCTTTTTCTCATTGTTGGTCATGAGTTACGGATAGAAATTCTTGATAAGTCATGTATATGCCCCGAGTTGTTATTAACCGCATCATTGTCTAAATCATTGCATTTTCAAATAGCAACTAAATCTAATTTCCAACTAACTACAACTCACAGCTTTCTAGATATGCATCTTCTCATAACTAACAGGTGCTATTGAAAGTGTATTATATTTTATCCACTTATTTAGACAATCCTGGGGACCAAATAACAGTGACAGATCCCATTGTGACAACTGTTACCGGGACTGTTATGGAGGCTTGCATAGGTAACTTTCTTTATAACTAGCTGTTCTAATTGTTGATCACGGCTTACTGATATAAATGGATTTTGCAATAACAAACAAATCTAATTTCCAACTAATTACAACTGAAAGCTTATTAGATATCCCTCTTCTCAAAACTAACAGGCGTTGTTAAACGTGTATATACATTTCGTCCACATATTTAGATAACTCCGAGAAACAAGTGGTAATGACAGCTCCGGTTATGACAACTATTACTTCGACCGTTGACACGACCAGTAAAGGTAACATTCTTTATAACTAGCAGTTCCAATTGTTAGTCATGTGTTACGGATAGAAATGGATTTTCAAATAGCATACAAATCTAATTTCGAACTAACTACAACTCGAAGCTTTCTAGATAACCATCTTCTCATAACTAACAGGTGTTGTTGCGCGTGTATATACACATTTCGTCCACATATTTAGATAACTGCGAGGAACAAGTGGTAATGACAGCTCCGGTTATGACAACTATTACTTCGACCGTTGACACGACCAGTAAAGGTAACATTCTTTATAACTAGCTGTTCTAATTGTTTGTCATGTGTTACGGATAGAAATGGATTTCAAATAGCCAACAAATCTAATTTCCAATTAACTACAACTCGAAGCTTTCTAGATATCCATCTTCTCATAACTAACAGGTGTTGTTGAACGTGTATATACATTTCGTCCATATATTTAGATAACTCCGAGAAACAAGTGGTAATGACAGCTCCGGTTATGACAACTATTACTTCGACCGTTGACACAACCAGTAAAGGTAACATTCTTTATAACTAGCTGTTCTAATTGTTTGTCATGTGTTACGGATAGAAATGGATTATAAATAGCAAACAAATATAATTTCCAACTAACTACAACTCGAAGCTTTCTAGATAACCATCTTTCTCATAACTAACAGGTGTTGTTGAACGTGTATATACACATTTCGTCCACATATTTAGATAACTGCGAGGAACAAGTGGTAATGACAGCTCCGGTTATGACAACTATTACTTCGACCGTTGACACGACCAGTAAAGGTAACATTCTTTATAACTGGCCGTTCTAATTGTTTGTCATGTGTTACGGATAGAAATGGATTATAAATAACAAACAAATATAATTTCCAACTAACTACAACTAGAAGCTTTCTAGATAACCATCTTCTCATAACTAACAGGTGTTGTTGAACGTGTATATACACATTTCGTCCACATATTTAGATAACTGCGAGGAACAAGTGGTAATGACAGCTCCGGTTATGACAACTATTACTTCGACCGTTGACACGACCAGTAAAGGTAACATTCTTTATAACTAGCTGTTCTAATTGTTTGTCATGTGTTACGGATAGAAATGTATTTTAAATAGCAAACAAATATAATTTCCAACTAACTACAACTCGAAGTTTTTTAGATAACCATCTTCTCATAACTAACAGGTGTTGTTGAACGTGTATATACACATTTCGTCCACATATTAGATAACTGCGAGGAACAAGTGGGTAATGACAGCTCCGGTTATGACAACTATTACTTCGACCGTTGACACAACCAGTAAAGGTAACATTCTTTATAACTAGCTGTTCTAATTGTTTGTCATGTGTTACGGATAGGAAATGTATTTTAAATAGCAAGCAAATCTAATTTCCAACTAACTACAACTAGAAGCTTTCTCGATATCCATCTTCTCATAACTAACAGGTGTTGTTGAACGTGTATATACTTTTCGTCCACATATTTAGATAACTGCGAGGAACAAGTGGTAATGACAGCTCCGGTTATGACAACTATTACTTCGACCGTTGACACAACCAGTAAAGGTAACATTCTTTATAACTAGCAGTTCCAATTGTTGATCATGTGTTACGGATAGAAATGGATTTTTCAAATAGCAAACAAATCTTATTTCGAACTAACTACAAATGGAGCTTTCTAGATATCCATCTTCTTCATAACTAACAGGTGTTGTTGAACGTATATATACACATTTCGTCCACATATTTAGATAACTGCGAGGAACAAGTGGTAATGACAGCTGCGGTTATGACAACTTTACTTTCGAGCGTTGATACGCACCAGTTGAAGGTAACTTTCTTGATAACTAGCTATTTCAATTGTTAGCCCTGTGTTGCGGATAGAAAGTCTCTGCCCTAGCTGTGCTACAAAAATTTGAATCTAACAATAACCCCCTGATTTATAAATACATTGTCAAATTAGATGAGAATACCAGCGCAATTGCTTCGATTAAATAAAGCTAAAAGTAAGAAGTAGTGCGACATGAAGAGAGGATTGTGTCTCCAATATAATTGTGTTAATTTTTTATTTTTTTTCAGCATGTACGAAAACATTACTTGAAGCAGCCAACGATCAAGAAGTAAGTCAAAAGAGTTCCCTACAGTCCTATGATAATAAGGTACTAACATATTTTTATGTTCAAATAAAAAACATGTAGGCACCTTCCCTCAATTAAGCGTGCACTGTCGCAGAAAAATCACTATTTCAACTGGAGAATCCTGTTTATAAAAATAAGAAAACGCACATTAAAACTATATTTTTTTTACATTTAGCAGGTTTTTTGCGCAAATATGCCTTGATTTCAAGCGTTTTACCTCAACTTTCTAAACGCGCCTTTCATCCGCTTTTCCAGGTCTTTGTTACGTTTCCCCAAATAAAAAAAGAAGATTAATTTATTTTTATTTTTTACCTATTAAAGGAGCCTTAGAATCGACTTTTGTTGGGACACCGTGCCTCATAATTGTAACGGTGTCTGTTTTATTACCACGTGCGTGTAACAAGCAAGAAAACCTGAATGCTTGAATGCTTGAAACAACAATTAATTACAATGCTTGACTTTAGGTTGACGATGACAATTATAGCAATCAATTAAAGATAAAGATGGTAGCTAACGATATCAATGGTGCTACTGAGGTACAGTTCATTTCACGTTGGACTTTACGCCTGCAAGGGGTGTTTGTTTAGTTTCTTGGTTTTCGTGAGTCACAGAGAACCTATCTAACTTTCGCTTTACAGGTATTCAAAAAATGGATCGATGCAAAAAATCGACAGCATGCCTCTAAGATCGTGGTTTCAAAAACCCGCTGTCCAATTTGCAACGAGGAACGACTTGACTTAAAGAAACATCTTATTGGCCAACACAACTTTGATTACGGCCGTGCAGTTGGTTTAAAAAGTCAACTAAATGTTTATAAAGGCAAAAGTCGTTTGCCTTCTGTATTGCGGAAAAGTAAACCACGTTTTTACGAAAAAAAACTCTGTCCTGTTGATGGCTGCCACAAAGTAAGTTCTTCTGTTCGCTATAGAGAGATGCCCGCTACATAGAAGTTCTTTCCAAATTGGTTTATATTGCTTCAAAAACCTATTCTTGGATGTTAATATGGTGGAATCGACCGCATAATATGTGAAAATGCTTGTTTTGGCGAAAAAGAGAGCTGAAGACAATTGCAAGACCAAGATATCCTTGCGAGTTTTCATTTTTATACTCCTGAAAAAGCCATTAGCTGGCTAAAAATGAAATTCTTAAACAAAAATTATCTTAAGTAAAATATAGACAAGCATCCTACAAGAATTGTTTTATATGACAAGTTATTGGTCGTGTTCGCTGTAAGGTCAGTTCTAGGGGATAATGTAAATTGGAACCTTAAAATGACGTCCGCTAAAAAGAGGTTCCTGCTGTGAATTGTCCGCTATATAGAGGTTTTGTTATGATAGTCATTTTATCCGTTCTGAAAATGTGACCGCTGTAGAGAGGTTCCCTTTACAAAGGATGTTTGCTATTACGAGGTTTCATTGTAAAAATATTTTGCTGGTAAATATGAAACGTTAATGTCTAGGTTGTAGCAAGAATTGAAAACCATTTGAAACAAACCCATAAAATCAAGGACAAAGTAAAATATAAAAAGTTGTTGAGCCAAGCCATACCAGAGTCAAGTGTAGATCCTGTTGCAGATGACGGTTTAATGACAGATGATACCAGTGACGAGGAGGAAATAGCTTACAAGGACTTTAGGAAATTTGTTAGATCGAATCCGAGCGAAATTGTTCACATCGAAGCAAGAAAAAACAATGCTGATTCTGAAGAAGATCCATATAACGACAAAGACCCGGATTGGTACGTAAAAGAGCTGACTGACATGGCGAAGTATAAGGAAAAAGAAAGAGGAAACTGCATATTGAAGGTTTGTGTACTAATACATAGCTGCGGTG
>JASGCC010003040.1:0-25553 GCA_030067915.1 Hydractinia echinata | reverse complement strand
TTTTTAAGTCACCCTGCAACCCGTTGGGATGTCCAATCTAAGGTTTCGATTATCAAGTTTTCACTTACACTGGAACTTTCATTTTTCAAATAGGATTAACATCTGTCTTAACGTTTTATTATTACTATCACAAATTTTGTACAAAATACCCTTTGTTTACAAAGCATCAACCGTATTTTACTCTGCCGAGAAAAATTCCTACAAGGTTAGTAACCTAAGATTGCGGAAAAATTTCTGCTCAATGAAACTGTTTCTGTGACGGAAAAGCTATTTTTGACATAAAATGAGGATATTGTGCTAGATACCGCACATTCCACTGTTTTGGCTATAAATGCTGCGCTAAATAGTGAAAAAAGTAGTCTGAACTTAAACCAAGCACATTGGACAACAAGACACATTGGACAACAAAACATGGCTAGTTTGACACTGCAAAGACTGAGTAAGTAATGTAAACAAAAATTAGAGCTCTCATAAGACGAGAGACGGTTTTGGCTAATATGCAGCACACCAGCTCTATTGATATTTTCCTTATTAAATAGTTCCTTTCAAATAAATTTCAGAATAAATATTACCAATTGGAGCTTATATTATTTAATTTCTACCTTGATATTAAGATATGCTTAGGATTCTTTTTTATTTATATTGTATAAAAAATCTACTTTGTCTTAGGTATCGCGTTGAATATGATATTCTTCCTCAGTCCAACGTTATCAGGATTTAACATAACCAATAATGGCACAAAATATATGGCGTCAATCATGACAGCAGCAGGATGTTCAAATTGTGTCACGGCTGAAGAAGATTTTTTCCAATTCTCAACGTTCTTACAAGGAACAAACACGAAAGGAAATGAACTAAAGAAAAATATCGAAGTTTTGCGATGTTATTTTGTAAGCACTGGTCTTAATTTTCTCTTTCTTAATTTACTAAAATATCCATGAGTGTGAGTGTGCTAGTTTGTATGCATCTGTTGTTAAAAAATTGTTAAAGTTTCTCACAAATCCGTCTTCAATGATTTCAAATTTTATTTTTTAGGATGATATTTTACCTGATAATAAGTTAGACGATAAAAGTACAGCTGCCTGTAGTAACCACGATGGAACAACTTTTACGTTTTTCAATCAAGTCCTATTTAAGAGTATCAGAAATTATAACAACAACGTAAGTTGTTTGAACGTTAGTAGGAAAAATTTTCTTTTAGCTAATATTTTTTTTTAATTTATTTTAATTTGGTTTACAGGACACGATTTCGCTTTCTCATATGTCACAACTGCTACAACAGTTTGATAAAAGTTTAAATCTTATGGAAGCATACGAAAAAGATGTATTGAAGAACAAAACAAGAGTTGCATTTCCAGAACAAATATCTAAAATAAAAAAAGGATTGGTTAAATTTGCAACAGATATGCGTGTTATAAAAACGGTTAGTGCAGTAGGTTACGGGCAATAAACTTTTCTTACTTTGTGAGTATTGGTAGAACGTTTGATTCAACTCGTTTTAATAATTCTTACAGAATATGGTCTTTTTTTTAGAATCTGTTGAAATGCAATTGTATCTACAATCCACGCTACGAGAAAAAAATTGGTCAAATAGTTTTGGAATTTGATAATCCAATTTTTACTCAACTTAACACGAGCATGGTAGAAAGAGAATTAGCAGTCATGAAGCAGTTGGAGATGACTTTTCAGTTAGTCAAAGAGATCCTTGGACATCGCAGACGCTGTTTGCGGTGAAGGAATCAGACAGATATAAATTTATTATGAGATTTAGGGTGTAAAAATTGTTTAACTAGACATTTGTTATAAGTTTTGTTGTCATGAGCTTATTTTTTAAACATTGATCGGCATTGATGTTTGGCAAAAATAACTTTGTTTGGATAATAAACGTGCTGTAGCATCTTATCTCATTCCTACTTACGCGATAATGGAGACATTTGTTGAGCTCTTTTGAAGTGCTGAACATATTGGGTACACCTTAAAAATTAAGTTCTTTGCAAAAATATCTAGTTGGTATGTACGATCTGCTTACATCCTCCGCTCACACTAATGAAGCCTATTTATAACAATTTTTCTATTTATAAAAAAAGTAATAAATTATATAATTGAAGACTGTTGTATTTATTTATTTATCAGTTTTCGCAAATTTGAATGAAGAATATAGCATGTAATTTTTTAGTCATTATTTTTTACGACGCAATATATATTAGTACTTGTTATATATTTATTCCTATTATTTGTTTGTATTGTTTTGTATTTATGCTATTGTCCTATAAAGTTTACTTAGTCATTTTTGTGTTCTAATATCAAGGTTAGTTATGAATCAAATCAAATAAAACTAGTATACGCGCCAGAATGCTAGAAAAGACCAGGGAATGCTAAGCACCGACATAGACAGTCCATCACTACATCCAACTTACTAAATGCCTATCAGGCAAGGAATAACAGCTTTTATTTTTAAAGTACGTAGATAGTGCTCCCATTACAGCAACAGCCACTATTTTATCCTATATTATTTCATTATTATAACGATAGTATATGGTTATTCTGCAAAATTTCGTCAAAAATCCTGCTATTTTTTAGCCATGGTTTAACGTTTATAGGCTAAACAACACATAGTAAACCTTAGCGCTGGGACCAAAAAGATGAATAATGTGTGTCTTGAAATTTAGCACAGAAATCGCTCAATTAGACAACCGCCTAAAATATCAATACAATTCTCATGCTGAACGGTAAGCAGAAAGGATAAATTTACACTCGGCCGGGGTTTGAACACAAGACCTCCCGCACTGGAAGCGAACGGTCTACCGCAACGCTACCAGTCGGTTTGTTATGACTATTAAAACAAAAAACGTATGTTGCGCCATTTATTTCTGCGTGATAGCAAATGATAAGACACGTACATAATTTATTTAAATATATTTCTTATAACTTTCAAAGAGAGATATTATAAAATATTTATAAAGATATTTAATTGTTGCTTCGTTAAATTTTATTTCTCCAACTTCAATTGTAGTTACAAATGTCAAATGTTTTTCAAATTTATTTACCCATTTCTTAACAAACTCTTTTTTTGCTTTTCCATCTTGTTGCATCATGGTTTCTCTATTCTCCTCTCCAATTAACTCTACAACTAATTCGAGAACCTTTTCGGGATCCTCTAAAGTTGTTGTCGTTTGCTTTATAGCTTTTGCTTCCATATAAGTAGTGCTATTGCGAAAACAAATAAAACATGTGAATACAACATATTTTTGAATTGTTATTTCTACCTTTTGTTTCCAATATTAGATTGTTTCGTTGGTGTATAAGTTACTGCTCTCCTACAAACATTATACGGTGGACTTTATAGACATATTTCAGAAAGATGACAACACATTTTACTGTATGAAAATTTTCGTTTTCTTCGGTAGAAAGTTGTTGTTAGTAGTTAGTATGACAAATAGATGACGCTAATGACCTTTCTCTTCCCAGATTAAATGTACGAGAAATAACTCAACAGAACGTTCTTATCAGTTCGCGCAGACTAACAAATGCTCTAGAAACCCATCTCTTGCAAATGACTAATATTTGTAGATATATAGAACATCAATGTGTAAGTACAAATGACCTACTGTCGAGTTTGTCACATCCTCTCTTTTTGTTCTCTTCTTATTTTTAAGTGTTTTGTGTTTTAGACGTTAAAGACGTTTCAGCACTTAAAACACAGTGAAATTAAAAACCGAAGGACTTTTTTGCCATACCCCTACTGACCTTCTATATTGTTTTC
This sequence comes from Hydractinia echinata, assembly GCA_030067915.1. Lineage (NCBI taxonomy): Eukaryota > Metazoa > Cnidaria > Hydrozoa > Anthoathecata > Hydractiniidae > Hydractinia > Hydractinia echinata. The sequence continues at coordinate 21,790 of JASGCC010003040.1, read as the reverse complement.
AATGTAATAGCGTAATCAATTTTAGGCCGTCAACCCTAACATTCATGAAGCCTCTTGTCATTTAGTCTGAAAAAAAGTTCAGAAATTTTCAATCTTTGCCTCTAATTTAAAAACTCTGATTAAAACTGTGAAAGTCCAAACTTCATCCGACTGGTAGCCTTGTGGTAGAGCGTTCGCTTCCAGTGCGGGAGGTCTTGTAATCAAACCACGGCCGAGTCATGCCAGAGACTATAAAAGTGTGAATCTATCCTTTCTGCTTAGCGCTCAGCATGAGAATAGGATTGATATCTTAGGCAATTGTCTACTTGAGCGATTGATGTGCTTGCACGACCTTCGTAGCTCAAATGGGAGCTTTGTTGATAGCAGTACCATTAGGAACTGAAGAGGCTATCCTGGGTAAATAATTTCAATAATAAAAAAAAGAAACGAGGCTTGCTAAATATATTTCATTTTTGGAAGTTTTACAAGCCTCCAACAATATAGAGTTATACATTAAAAATTAGACTAATGTCTTTGTTGTCGTATAAGGTAAATTTTGCTCAAAATGAGTAGAACATGTAATTTGTAACATCCATTTATCGAGCATACTGCGAAGTCAAATGTTAACAGTCTTAATGTTTGTAGTACGTTGAGCATACCGACTTTTACTTCTAATATAAACAGGCGTGACCACACACAGAACAAAGATTTCGAAGGTATATATAATTTTTTGACAAAGAACTATGTCCTTTCCTGGTTAAAGTTAACCACATCAGAAGATGTTTTGTTTTCACAAAAAAGGGCAAAAAAGTATAGTCGAATGTTAAATATTTAACGCCTAGTACCATATCTGGGTCAAGTTAAAGCAGGGACTTTTTTTATCTTTGGATGAATTTGAAATATCTTTGAAGCGTTTTTTTTCATGCCGTAAAGGCCCACTCCAATGAAACTGACATCATTGCTGGAAACTGATCTACGGAAGAGTTATAATTATTTCTTCATTAGGAAAAAGTAGAAGAATTTTAGCACATCTGAGGGCTCTCTTTATCTTTATTGTTTTGATAGAAAAAAATCTTACTTCATTTATGTTAGACTTTTCATGCCTTTCGGTGCAACAAAACTTCAATAATACAGTTTCAAATCTGAATTTTAAGTTTAGGCATGAATTCTTTTGTGGAAAAAAGATCAATGCAATATTTTCATAGACATACATATGTTTTTCTTATCAAACCTAACTTAAAAATGGAACAACCCACTGCAGGGTAATAGGAACGAACAAGAAAAAGCAAATGTTCATAACAGTGTCGTGTATAAATAAGTTGCCGTCTCTTTGTTTTAATCCTTTTGTCACTTTTTAGTTGTCCAGTATTTTGTCCATTGACATCCTTTAAACTACAACATTTGTTAAAGAAAGTCGTGATTGTTGAAAATGAAGTTTGTTAAAAGATATATATGGTAATATATCGGCGTGATGTTATTCACCCTGTGTATAGGTTTATTCCCGAATGACCATTTTTGGGGCAACCCTTGAAATTGCTAACCAAGATCGCTGAGCAATGCTACGCAGGAGATGAACGTTGAAATAGGTCAGTCGCAGTTTCTTAGATGTCTGCATTATAAAATAAAGTGCACCACAACCCGCAGATTTAAAAAATGAATTGTACAACCTTTTAAGTTCCAAGTTTATGTGTGACCATAGACAATTGAATTTTGACAAAGTACCTGTGTCTGTTTGAAAAGAGCGTAAATGATTGTTTGTCAGTACGATATTCCAAATTTGGCCTATTTTGGATAGAATTGTGGGGTATGTAGAATATGCGGAGATGGTGTAGTGGCAGCGCATCCGGTTTGTAATCATTAGGTCTCCACTCCGGTGCACCTTAAATGTAGTGCTGTCAGCCTATTTGGTGCCATCTACTAACCGCTAACCGGCTTGTGTGACAGGCAAGAAAGTTAGAGCAATGCTATGCGTACCTCTGGCGGTAATGTAACATAGTTACAGTCGGAGGACTTGCTTACTAAATTGTCATCCGCAAGGAAATAAGAGACACGAGTACCTAATCTTTTGCGAACAAAAAACAGTCGTAGTAATGCTGGGAAACAAAATGCATACAGAGAAGTCAATATTTTTTTGGAACATACGTTTTATATTTTTACATACTTCATAAATTGCTTGTTCTATTTTTGAACAATTTCATATTCCCCATAACATTTATTTATAAATAACCACTAACCAACCAGACCCTCCTTTTTCAGCATCTAACTAAGAAATATCCGAGAAGTTTTTACATCCAGCGATCATTTCTTATAAAGTATTTTCAACTTATGTATATTAATCTACAAGTGTTTTTGCTGTTAATTTTTTTCTTTCTTTGGCATATTTGTTCTTAAAAGCTTTAGAATCTTTTTTAACAACATCTTGGCAAATTCTTTTCTTGCTTTCTCGTACCGATTTCTCCTTGCTTCCATTCTTTCCTCCTGTATTTTTCTGAAATAAGTTTCCATAATTTCTTCAGAATCTGCTAACGTTGTTAATGTTCCATTCCTTTGGTTTGTAACTTTTGCTTCCATCGTGCATATAAGTAACGCTGTTGCGAAAACACAAAAAACATGTGAATACAACATCCTTTTAACTTGTTACTTTGGCGTTATGTCGGAATATTGAAGCTTTGTGTGGAATTACTTTTCTTCTCTGAAAGTTGTAAAACAGATTTTATAGAGATTTTTTAGAAACGTAAAAACAGTAATGAATGACTTTCCTTTGTATCGTGGAAAACGGAATAGAATAGAATGACAAACCGATGACAATAATCTCTTTCTTTTCCTTATTCTTTAACAAAAATAGCTAATGTTAGCTATGTCTTTAAAGTCAAATTACAAGAATCAGATTCAACGTCACATATTCTTAAGATATGCCATTTTCTACATTTTCAAATATACTTTAATTTCTCACACGTTACCGATGCTGCAACCTTGATATTTGGTAGACTTGTGGACTGGGACTGTCTCATTTAAACGTTCATCGCCTGCGTAGCATTGGTCAGGCGATATTGGTTTGCAATTTCAAGGATTGCCCAGAAAACGATATTTCTCAAATAAAGCTACGCACAGGATGAATAAGATCACCCATATATCATTTAACAAACTACATGTTCAACAACCACGACATTCCTTAACAAATGTTGTAGTTTAGAGGATGTCAATAGACAAAATACTGGACAACTGAACAGTGACAAAAAGATTGAAACATAGACACGGCAACTTAATTATACACGACACTGTTCGAATATTTAATCTTTCTCGTTCTTATTAAACTGTGGGTTGTTCTTTTTTAGGTTAGGTTTGAAAGGAAAAGCAATGGAAATATTGCATTGATCTTTTTTCCACAAAAAAATTCATGCCTAAACTTAAAATTCAGATTTGAAACTGTATTATTGAAGTTTTGTTACACCGAAAGGCATGAAACGTCTAACATAAATGAAGTAAGATTTTTTCTATCAAAACAATAAAGATAAAGAGAGCCCTCAGATGTGCTAAAATTCTTCTACTTTTTCCTAATGAAGAAATAATTATAACTCTTCCGTAGATCAGTTCCCAGCAATGATGTCACTTTCATTAGAGTGGGCCTTTACGGCATGAAAAAAAACGCTTCAAAGATATTTCAAATTCATCCAAAGATAAAAAAGTCCCTGCTTTAACTTGACCCAGATATAGTACTAGGCGTAAAATATTTAACATTCGACTATCCTTTTTTGCCCTTTTTTGTGAAAACAAAACATCTTCTGATGTGATTAACTTTAACCAGGAAAGGACATAGTTCTTTGTCAAAAAATGATATATACCTTCGAAATCTTTTTTCTGTGTGTGGGCACGCCTATTTATATTAGAAGTAAAAGTCGGTATGCTCAACGTACTACAAACATTAAGACTGTTAACATTTGACTTCGCAGTATGCTCGATAAATGGATGTTACAAATTACATGTTCTACTCATTTTGAGCAAAATTCACCTTATACGACAACAAAGACATTAGTCTAATTTTTTAATGTTTAACTCTATATTGTTGGAGGCTTGTAAAACTTCCAAAAATGAAATATATTTAGCAAGCCTCGTTTCTTTTTTTTATTATTGAAATTATTTACCCAGGATAGCCTCTTCAGTTCCTAATGGTACTGCTATCAACAAAGCTCCCATTTGAGCTACGAAAGTCGTGCAAGCACATCAATCGCTCAAGTAGACAATTGCCTAAGATATCAATCCTATTCTCATGCTGAGCGCTAAGCAGAAAGGATAGATTCACACTTTTATAGTCTCTGGCATGACTCGGCCGTGGTTTGAACACAAGACCTCCCGCACTGGAAGCGAACGCTCTACCACAAGGCTACCAGTCGGATGAAGTTTGGACTTTCACAGTTTTAATCAGAGTTTTTAAATTAGAGGCAAAGATTGAAAATTTCTGAACCTTTTTTCAGACTAAATGACAAGAGGCTCCATGAGTGTTAGGGTTGACGGCCTAAAATTGATTACGCTATTACATTGAAAACAATATAGAAGGTCAGTAGGGGTATGGCAAAAAAGTCCTTCGGTTTTTAATTTCACTGTGTTTTAAGTGCTGAAACGTCTTTAACGTCTAAAACACAAAACACTTAAAAATAAGAAGAGAACAAAAAGATAGGATGTGACAAACTCGACAGTACGTCATTTGTACTTACACATTGATGTTCTATATACCTACAAATATTAGTCATTTGCAAGAGATGGGTTTCTAGAGCATTTGTTAGTCTGCGCGAACTGATAAGAACGTTCTGTTGAGTTATTTCTCGTACATTTAATCTGGGAAGAGAAAGGTCATTAGCGTCATCTATTTGTCATACTAACTACTAACAACAACTTTCTACCGAAGAAAACGAAAATTTTCATACAGTAAAATGTGTTGTCATCTTTCTGAAATATGTCTATAAAGTCCACCGTATAATGTTTGTAGGAGAGCAGTAACTTATACACCAATGAAAGAATCTAATATTGGAAACAAAAGGTAGAAATAACAATTCAAAAATATGTTGTATTCACATGTTTTATTTGTTTTCGCAATAGCATTACTTATATGGAAGCAAAAGCTATAAAGCAAACGAAAACAACTTTAGAGGATCCCGAATAGTTTCTCGAATTAGTTGTAGAGTTAATTGTAGAGGAGAATATAGAAACCATGATGCAACAAGATGGAAAAGCAAAAAAAGAGTTTGTTAAGAAATGGGTAAATAAATTTGAAAAACATTTGACATTTGTAACTACAATTGAAGTTGGAGAAATGAAAATTTAACGAAGCAACAATTAAATATCTTTATAAATATTTTATAATATCTCTCTTTGAAAGTTAAAGAAATATATTTAAATAAATTATGTACGTGTCTTATCATTTGCTATAACGCAGAAATAAATGGCGCAACATACGTTTTTTGTTTTAATAGTCATAACAAACCGACTGGTAGCGTTGTGGTAGACCGTTCGCTTCCAGTGCGGGAGGACTTGTGTTCAAACCCCGGCCGGTCATGCCAGGACTAAAGTGTAAATTTATCCTTTCTGCTTACCGTTCAGCATGAGAATTGTATTGATATTTTAGGCGGTTGTCTAATTGAGCGATTTCTGTGCTAAATTTCAAGACACACATTATTCATCTTTTTGGTCCCAGCGCTAAGGTTTACTATGTGTTGTTTAGCCTATAAACGTTAAACCATGGCTAAAAATAGCAGGATTTTTGACGAAATTTTGCAGAATAACCATATACTATCGTTATAATAATGAAATAATATAGGATAAAATAGTGGCTGTTGCTGTAATGGGAGCACTATCTACGTACTTTAAAAATAAAAGCTGTTATTCCTTGCCTGATAGGCATTTAGTAAGTTGGATGTAGTGATGGACTGTCTATGTCGGTGCTTAGCATTCCCTGATCTTTTTTTGATTGTTTTATTTGATTTGATTTATAACTAACCTTGATATTAGAACACAAAAATGACTAAGTAAACTTTATAGGACAATAGCATAAATACAAAACAATACAAACAAATAATAGGAATAAATATATAACAAGTAGTAATATATATTGCGTCGTAAAAAATACTGACTAAAAAATTACATGCTATACTCTTCATTCAAATTTGCGAAAACTTATAAATAAATAAATACAACAGTCTTCAATTATATAATTTATTACTTTTTTTATAAATAGAAAAATTGTTATCAATAGGCTTCATTAGTGTGAGCGGAGGATGTAAGCAGATCGTACATACCAACTAGATATTTTTGCAAAGAACTTAATTTTTAAGGTGTACCCAATATGTTCAGATCTTCAAAAGAGCTCAACAACATGTCTCCATTATCGCGTAAGTAGGAATGAGATAAGATGCTACAGCACGTTTATTATCCAACAAAGTTATTTTGCCAAACATCAATGCCGATCATACGATCTTGTTTAAAAATAAGCTCATGACAACCAACCTTATAACAAATGACTAGTTAAACAATTTTTACACCCTAAATCTCATAATAAATTTATATCTGTCTGATTCCTTCACCGCAAACAGCGTCTGCGATGTCCAAGGATCTCTTTGACTAACTGAAAAGTCATCCCCAACTGCTTCATGACTGCTAATTCTCTTTCTACCATGCTCGTCTTAAGTTGAGTAAAAATTGGATTATCAAATTCCAAAACTATTTGACCAATTTTTTTCTCGTAGCGTGGATTGTAGATACAATTGCATTTCAACAGATTCTAAAAAAAAGACCATATTCTGTAAGAATTATTAAAACGAGTTGAATCAAACGTTCTACCAATACTCACAAAGTAAGAAAAGTTTATTGCCCGTAACCTACTGCACTAACCGTTTTTATAACACGCATATCTGTTGCAAATTTAACCAATCCTTTTTTTATTTTAGATATTCGTTCTGGAAATGCAACTCTTGTTTTGTTCTTCAATACATCTTTTTCGTATGCTTCCATAAGATTTAAACTTTTATCAAACTGTTGTAGCAGTTTTGACATATGAGAAAGCGAAATCGTGTCCTGTAAACCAAATTAAAATAAATTAAGAAAAAAATATTAGCTAAAAGAAAATTTTTCCTACTAACGTTCAAACAACTTACGTTGTTGTTATAATTTCTGATACTCTTAAATAGGACTTGATTGAAAAACGTAAAAGTTGTTCCATCGTGGTTACTACAGGCAGCTGTACTTTTATCGTCTAACTTATTATCAGGTAAAATATCATCCTAAAAAACAAAATTTGAAATCATTGAAGACGGATTTGTGAGAAACTTTAACAATTTTTTAACAACAGATGCATAAAAACTAGCACACTCACAGTCATGGATATTTTAGTAAATTAAGAAAGAGAAAATTAAGACCAGATGCTTACAAAATAACATCGCAAAACTTCGATATTTTTCTTTAGTTCATTTCCTTTCGTGTTTGTTCCTTGTAAGAACGTTGAGAATTGGAAAAAATCTTCTTCAGCCGTGACACAATTTGAACATCCTGCTGCTGTCATGATTGACGCCATATATTTTGTGCCATTATTGGTTATGTTAAATCCTGATAACGTTGGACTGAGGAAGAATATCATATTCAACGCGATACCTAAGACAAAGTAGATTTTTTATACAATATAAATAAAAAAGAATCCTAAGCATATCTTAATATCAAGGTAGAAATTAAATAATATAAGCTCCAATTGGTAATATTTATTCTGAAATTTATTTGAAAGGAACTATTTAATAAGGAAAATATCAATAGAGCTGGTGTGCTGCATATTAGCCAAAACCGTCTCTCGTCTTATGAGAGCTCTAATTTTTGTTTACATTACTTACTCAGTCTTTGCAGTGTGAAACTAGCCATGTTTTGTTGTCCAATGTGTCTTGTTGTCCAATGTGCTTGGTTTAAGTCCAGACTACTTTTTTCACTATTTAGCGCAGCATTTATAGCCAAAAAAATGGAATGTGCCGGTATCTAGCACAATATCCTCATTTTATGTCAAAAATAGCTTTTCCGTCACAGAAACAGTTTCATTGAGCAGAAATTTTTCCGAAAATCTTAGGTTACTAACCTTGTAGGAATTTTTCTCAACAGAGTAAAATACGGATTGATGCTTTGTAAACAAAGGGTATTTTGTACAAAATTTGTGATAGTAATAATAAAACGTTAACGACAGATGTTAATCCTATTTGAAAAATGAAAGTTCCAGTGTAAGTGAAAACTTGATAATCGAAACCTTAGATTGGACATCCCAACGGGCTTAAAAATATTTGTTTCAAAAACGAATGTTGAAAATGAATGTTCAGAGGGATCCTGCCATTAAATTTGATTAGTTTGCAGTTTCTTGACAATTTCATTCAACACAAACTCAGAAATAAAATGACGTCTACAACACAAAACATTAATAACAAGAAGAGAACAAAAAGAGAGGATGTGACAAACTCGACAGTAGGTCATTTGTACTTACACGTTGACGTTCTATATATCTACAAATGTTAGTCATTTGCAAGAGATAGGTTTCTAGTTAGTCTGCGCGAACTGATAAGAACGTTCTGTTGAGTTATTTCTCGTACATTTAATCTGGGAAGAGAAAGGTCATTACCGTCATCTATTTGTCATACTAACTACTAACAACAACGTTTTACGGAAGAAAATGAAAATTGTCATAATGTCAGAAAAATGCGCTATCATTTTCCTGAAATATGGGTATAAAAGCCACCGTATAACGTTTGTTTTTACAACCATTTGTGTGGATGATTATCCAAAATATCGAATACTCTCAATTTTAGACATATGAGTAAGTTCTGGTAAAATAATAAATCATATGCTTTGGTCTTATTTTTACTCTAGAATTACCTGATAAACAAGTCGATCAAAAGCAAGCTTAACTACATGGCTAACTTGTTGCACACACAAGATGGGAGCAATAACAATAGAATCATTTCGATGCATTTAAAACCTTCTTAAAACAGGCGTTAAAAATCCAAAGTGTTTCCGTGTTGATACTTGACTGCTGTCAAACATTACTCCGATCATTTTAAAACGGCTTAGTGGCAAACGATCCTGATTTGCATGATAAAATTTTCATTCTCCTAATAAGTTGTTAATGAAAAATTTCTACTAAAGAAATTTCTAAAAAAAAAGCTTACATTACATTTGAGATACAGCTAAAGTTTTATAGCTAAATGATAACTGAAATATGCATTTACAATAAAACGTGCATCCACCAAAAGTATTTCAAAGACGTGGTATACTTTTTACTCTCAAGAAAACATTTTCATATGACTTTTTATCATAGACTTTCCGAGAAACATTATTACCCATTTCTACGACATAACAGTGAGTCATTACTGAAGAAAGTTGACTATTGCTCAAATTGTTCAAAGTAAGAGGCACGTGAAGTAGTTTATTATATGCCAAACAAACGCTATTGCTATCTCTATTGATAAAAGAGAGCGATCTCTTAAGGGCTGATTCCACATCATATTCAATACCGGAATGGATTTTGCATTATAACCATAGTAAGCCTATATTAAGGCTTTTGCTCGGGATTTAACGGTAGGTCGGAAACTGAATATTTCCGCACAAAAAATCATAAAAGATATTTACTTTGAATTTTGCCTACCTAGCAAGTTCACTACCTACAGTGTTTATGAAAACCGTTATGAGATATTCAGTTATATTAAAAATACACAAAAAGAGGTTTTTGTTCTACAAATATGCTTTCCAGATTTTTAGCGTCAATTCTTTAGATTTTAGTTACTCAGACAACATAATCATAGCAGCCTAAGTTATTTTTAGCTAGCTTGCAAAGAAATATAACTCAATAATCGATGTGCAGACAGCTGTACACATTCTCCCGTTCAAAATTCATAAGCATTTTTACATAAGATAAAATATTCCATAACATGCGCATAATTTTGAACTGCCTCGATTCGTAGTCTTTCTGTTTTTCTTTTCTGCCAACACTCTTCCACCTGGCCACTTCTGTTGGTCCTACTTAATTCGAAAATATCAAACGCTGTGGGACCAAGGCTGACAAACAAAAATCAAAATAAAAAAATAATGCTTAACATAGAAGAAGAAAAATGAAAAAGACATAAATGCATAACAGGTACTAATATATAGCCGTCGTAACAAGACTGCGAAAGAATAAATTATGTTAGTCATTGAAATTCGTATAAATAAATAAATAAATACAGCGTTCTGCAATATTATCCACCGCTTTAAAAACTTTGTTCTCAAGGAAATCCACGGAGTATATGGAGATCTACATTTTGTCGCACCTAAACACAGGCCAATCTCATTCCAATAAGCAAAATGTACAATCTTGGACAAAAATATTAGGACGAACGCAGTTTCTTCCTTATTTTTCAAATATGGACCACAGGGTCAAACAGTCAATGCGCTGCTGCTTTTTCTTTTCTTTTCAATTTATTTAAAGTCGATTATTCACATATTTACAATAGTTTCCAAAAAAAAAAGTAATTAAGAAAACTAATCTAAATCGACTAAATTTTTATGTTTACATTTAAATAAAATCATTTTTATATATTATAACAATAATAACAACAAAGTTCTATAAAGGGGCCTTACATTCATCACAGTTACATTTAGATCCGTCCCACATTTTTATCATGCTTTTAAAAACTTTAAGGTTGTCACATCGTTCCAAATGTGATGGTAGGTTATTCCAAATCTTTGGTCCCAGGGCTGATAAGCTATTAGTTCCAAAAGCTAGTATACGGGGTCCTTCGGTACACACTTTTGCAAAAATCACGGTCAAACTCTCATAAAAAATATCATACACAATTTCACTTGTGACGTCACAACTTTTCGTCACACTCCATTGCACAAAATACCGCTAATAATCAGGAAAAATTAACGCATGCGCACTAAAGACACGCTAGACCGAGCAATATCACAAGCCTCTGTCCTTTAACAGGAGGGAAATTCCAAATTTGCTCGGTAAAAAAATTGAGCAATCTTCGGACAAAATGTGTGTATATAGGAAAGGGATGAGTTGGTTTAAGAATGCAATCAGCAAACTATATAGCACCATGTCGGCACCAGTGGTAGCAACCCGCGACGCCCTTGCCGATCGACTACAGAGTGTGCGGGATGCCTTTGCCTTCTACTACAACAAGGCAAGGGATCAAATTTCGGGAGGGACAACGTTTCACAACGAGATTGAACAGGAGGCAAGGGAGGACTACGCGGAGGATATTGAATATCAGGGTATTGAAGACGATATCCAGATGCTGGAGGATGGAAATAGAGTCAAAACATGGCGGTTCAACAAGCATTTGAATCAATCCCTGAAGGACGCGATTGTGTAAAAAATTACGCCACATATAGAAATGCGCGTTAAGGTTGTGTATAGTTTTGGTTGTGATATTTACAAGGGTGGAGGCGGCGTGTCTATTTACGGCAAAACTAAGAGCTCCGGGTCGCTGTCAAGCCTAGCGAAAATCGAGGCTTTCATTGAAGAATGTGAAATGAAGCGTCTCGATCTGGAGGATCATGAGTTTTGGACTAAGGATTATTTGCCACCTGTTAGAACAACCGAGACCCCGAGGGAAAAATTGTCTTCGATCACATACAGATCAAGGTGATAAGTACGCGTGAACCCCTCTTGGGATGCGGCCCCCTCCCGCCATGGTTGCGAAAAAAAAGGTGCATTTACGGCATGGATGGTGAAGATGCCAGAACGGACAACCTATGCTTCTGGAGATGTCTTGCGGTAAAGGAGAGGGTAGATGTAGTACGGGGAACGGAACGTCTAACAAAAACAGCCCTCGCCCTAGCCCGAAAGTACTACGAGGACCCCAAGCTTAAGCGTAAGGACGTGCGCCCCACAAGGCTGGTGGATCTGGAGGGCGTTGCAAAGCAATTCAAGGTCAACATTAGGGTCTTTGAACCCAAGACAAACTCCGAGAAAGCACCATGGCGGCTCGTCTATGGTCAAAAGCAACACAAAAAAGGTTTAGATGGCATCAATATTGGTATGCTGGGCGGGCACTGTTTTTACATCAAGGATTTAGATGTGCTGGCTCAACAGAAATGGGAATGTGAGATATGCAAACAACTGTTTACCAAAAGCAACCACCTCACGCGGCATAAAAAGAACGAATGTGAGGGTGTCAAGACGACGATTATCTGCAAGGGTGGGAAGGTCAAACGTATGCCGGGCAGGGCGAAGAAGGTCTTTTACGATGAGTGTTTTAGTTATGAGGCCTCAAAATGGATAGAATATATGGCAGGGCAAACCGGAAGGCATATCCATCATGCCTTATGTGGTCATGGTGGTGAACGTGTTATCCGTGAGGGTAAAAAGGAGTGGAAGGTTGATGGATATGAACCTATATCAAAGACCGTTTACGAGTACAACGGTTGTAGGTGGCACGGCTGCCTCTGTCTGTCCGGGAGAACCAAGGCGGACAAGGCTCATTACGCTGCAACCCAGTCTAAGGAAAGGATGATACGGGAACAGGGGTACAATCTCGTCACAGCTTGGGAGTGTGATAAAGCACCCAAAATCAAGAGGTACTTTCAGAAAAAATTCAAGCCCTACCCCCACTATATTGTATTTGATTTCGAAGCCCTCCTATCACCTTTAAATTATCAGCAAACCGCTGATCTAACATACCTTTCGAGACATATTCCAATAAGCGTTGGCATTGCCGATAGTTTGAATGGGGACCCGACGTTCATTGAGCATGAAAATCCCAAGACCTTGGCCAAACAGTTTGTGGGGGAGCTTGAAAAGAGGCATGCCCTCATTGTGAAAGAGGTCGAGGGAATGTACCCGAAGCCCGACGACTTTGACATGCTCTCCAAAAAGAACCAGGAGTTGTGGGATGAGTGGGTAAATCAAGTAGCTGTAATAGGGTTTAATTCCGGCAAGTACGACATCAACCTGATCAAGCGGTATTTTGTCGAAGAGATCGCGCAAGGCGATAAGATCAAGGTGGCGGAAAAAGATAATGACTACATGTTCCTCACTACCTCGAGGTTTAAATTTCTAGATATCAAAAATTTCCCGCTCCCGGTCTAAGCTATGACGGTTGGTGCAGGTCGTTGGAATGTAAGCTCGAAAAGCTTGTGTTTCCGTATGAATGGCTTGTTAGCCACGACAAGCTGAACCATGTGGGGCCTGTGGCGCACGAAGATTTTTATAGTGGTCTAAGTGGGAAAAACACACTATCTTCAGAAGAGTACGAGACATCATTCTGCGCCGAGTTTTACAAACGAGGCTGTGTAACCATGATGGATTGGCTACGTGAGTACAATATGGCCGACGTGGAACCGTTTCTTGAGGCCGTGGATAAGATGAGGCTGCAGTATTACACCGACGAGATAGACATTTTGAAGGATGCGGTCAGTATTCTGGGTGTATCAATGCGGTACGTGTTGAACAAGTCCTTACGGCTGAGCCCAAAGTTGGAGCTATACGCCCCAGGAGACCCATGCAGGCATAGGTGTAAGGACTCTTGTTATAGCAAGACTTGTAAGGCTTGCAGGGAGGTACGGAAAGCATGTGAGTACCTCGAGGACCTTGAAGAGATTGGAGATGCGTATGAGGTAAGAAGGGGCAAGCACAAGTGTACTATCGATAGGGCCTACCAGTGTGGCATTGCAGTGTACCAACTAGCCAAGCTTCGCATGCTCGAATTTTACTACGATTTTCTGGACAAGTACGTGGATCGTCGAGACTTTGAGTACATTTACATGGACACTGACAGTGCCTATTTTGCCATCTCCGGGGAAGAGTTGAGGGATGTCGTTCGCCCCGAACTGGTTGACGAGTATGATGAGGACGTGAAAAATTGGCTCGTCACCTATAAGTAGTCAAGTCGGACGGGAGGGTTATTTAAACCTGAGTTCGTTGGGTTTAGAATGATAGCCCTAACCGCCAAATGCTACTTCGTGGAGGGTAAGGCTGGTACAAAATTTTCTTGTAAGGGCATGTCAAAAAAGCAAAATGCCGTGACTTGGGATAGATACCTAAGTGCGCTGGGGGGTGGTATGGACATGGCTAAAAATGTGGGCTTTAGGGTACATGAGCAGGGTATGATCACGTACGAACAGAACAAACTCGGCCTCTCGGAGTTTTATGACAAAAGAATCGAGCACGATGACGGCGTACATACCTCCCCGCTTATGGTTTAAGGGAATAAAATGGACATATGCACACTAATCGCTATACTACTACATACCATGATAGTCTATGTACTTTTTCGAAACAAAAAGTTACTAATAAAGATGTCCGATCTTGCACAAATATTTGACACAGCCTCTACAGAAACCTATGAGCAGATAGAGAAACCTAATGATAAGAGGCCCTACGCAGGGGCAAGGGACATTTGTTACCGAAAAAATGTACCGAGGCGTTTATCGACAAGCTTCCCGATGAGTCTGTAGAAGGGGTACATGCCGAGTACATTCAACAGGAGCTCAATGAAAAAAGGGAAAGGACAGCCAGGGCACTTTCGACTCATGCAATAAGCATATATGCAAGTATGATTGGGAAATTCGTGGACATCGACAATGTAGAGGAATTACGTCGAGATATCGAAGAGGATCCCATAATCAGGGATAGTATGACAGATCTCGTGATTCTTGTATACTTCACTATTGGGAGGTGTCTGGCACCCCTCTTGGTAGCAGGCCATACTGCGAGGCATATGGGTAAGAAGAAAGAGGATGCGGAGGAGGAGAAAGAGCCTCAGGCGGCACTATAATAAATGGGTGAGAAAGAGAAACAAGAAGAAGAGCGAGTCATTACAAAGGCTGTAAAGCACCCGGGGTGTGTGGCCCAGGGACACAAGTTGGCAGCACTGATGAGGAAGAGGAAGGAAGAAATGAAACAACAAGAGGGCTTTGTAGAGCCTGCCGCCAAGGCCTCTTCTGGGACCAGTTCCGTACAGTCCATGGATAATGTATACCTTTATGGCGTAGGTACGCTTGCCGTGCTTGCGATAGGGATTGGCGTATGGTATAAGTTTGGCAGGGGCGGCAAAAATGGTGGAGAAACCAAACCTACCCCCGAACCTCAACAAAAGGGTAAAGCTCATCCTGATTTCTTTAAAATGCTCTAGTAATAAATGACGACGGCAAGCAACATTAGTCCGAAGGAAACAATGGTTATTGACTCCTTATGGGAATCAGTCAGGCTGGTATCATATACAATCCTCATAGCTATGGGTGCGAAGAAGGCCCTAGGAGTTTCTAGACCTAGGGCAAAGATGGACTTGGAGGACGGCCTGAAGCTCGCCGGCTATATGACGGCAGCGATCTTATTCGACGAGTACGCGATCAAGCAGGGATGGTATAGGAAATCATTGATACCTCCAAAATGACCGCGGCAGGTAGGGCAAGTCGTGAAATGGCCGTCAAGAAGGGATGGCTCCCAGGATCCATTGTCCCCAAGCAACCAAATAGAGCACCCGGTAAAAAATTTTCCAGGAAATGCTACTCAAAATGCAAAAAAGTCTTAACCCTGGATAATTTCGGAATCAAGCCTTGTGGTCAGCTAAATCAACAGTGCATAAATTGCCTCAATATTAGCAAGACATCACTCAAACGTCGTACAAAATGTGAACATATAGGCAATAAGCCCTTGTATGAGCTAATGAATATTTGTAGGGCCCATATTGAGGCCCAGTTTTCCGAGGGTATGACATGGGAGCTCTTACGAATTTTTGCACATTCATCATAGAGTCCCATTCAAATATGTTGAAACAGGCAGGTACCCAACGCTTGCCGATGTTTCCAAAGCATTACACAGGGCGAGTACCTTCAAGTAAATGAATAAGATATGCAAAAAAATGTTAGCCCTGGACAGTTTTAGGTTTAGGGGGAATGGTAGGACTAAGAGCTGCATAGATTGCCTCGATAAAGCCAAGGCTAGGCGGCGTATAAAATGTAATGACCCTGTTATCGAATACGAGGTAGACCCCCTCGGAATAGACAGAGAGATTCAGGGGCTTGAGCAGGATGAGAATTACCTACTTTTGTATATATTTTTAACATATGGTATCCTACCCCGGTACAATCGAACTCGTCGAGGCACCACCCGAGAGATATGAAAAGGAACTACTCGTCAAAAGGTACCGCAATGCATTGCGATGCCTATAGGGAAAATTAACATATACTCCACCACCCTTGGAATATAAGGCCCGAAATACCAAGCTCTGCCCCGCATGCCACGGCTTTCCTAGAGAATAAACATGGGGGTGTGTTGATATGTTTGAGATGTGCGGGGGTATTCTCAAAGGTATCCGATCAAAAATGGCTATATTACTAAATGCTAGATATTATTAAAAGTCCCCATACGGCAATCTTTACAGGCCCGACAAGTTGTGGCAAGACACAACGTGTCCTTGACCTTCTAGAAAAAGAGTATAGGAAGCACTTCAATAATATTATCATCCTATGCCCCACCCTACGATGGAATGCCACCTGTTTGGAGAGGGCCTCACTCTGGAAGGACCCATATGTGTTTTTGATAGATCCTAAGGACCAGCTGTTTGAATGGATAGAAAGGGTATCATCGCTGCTGTCGGGGGAAGACAGTCTCTTCATAGTCGACGATATGATATCTGACGAGAGTCTCGACAGAAAAGGTAGCCGTTGCTTGAGTTATCCGTTTCGGGCAGGCATAGAAGGCACAGCCTGTGGCTATTAACCCAATCCATACAGCTCTCCCCAAAAATTTGAGGAGACAGAAGAAGCAGTTGTTTGCCTGGTACCCCCCCATGACCGTTCGGATTTGAAGCTGCTGGTCGAGGAAACCAACCTTATTTTCGGACTGGGGATGAAATCAAGGCCGAGTTGAAAAAATCGAAACACTCTTGCTTGTACGTGAGATTGGAACACCCTCGAACTTGGAATATTTTGGGGTGAGCACGGTGAAATCCTCCGGGTGGGCATTGGTATATAGAAAATGTCGTCGCAAGTTAAGTTCAACGCAAGAGACCATCGAAACCCTGGTCCAGCAAATCAAAACCAGCCGCCCTTTTTAAAAAGGGCAGATATTGGTCGTTTTTTAGGCATTTTCTGACATCCGCGCAGTTTTAAATATTTTGAGCCGGGGAAACCATAACAAGGCAAAGAAATTGTGGGGTTGAAGGGAGGCCAGGGTGGCACCCTAGGCCTTGGAGAGGGAAAAATCCGCATGATGTATTTGTTCACATTTGATCAATCATTGGAGATTGTGGCGTCGTTCCCGAAAACCAAAGGCTGTTGGGTTTAATCAAATAGCTTGCTCGGGCGGGTGTGAAAAAACTACAGGACGAGCTCGAGAAGCAGCGTCAGGCCCATCGAGGACAGAGATATTGCCGTCACTATACTCGGAGAAGATCTTGACTCTAGGGATGAAGAACTTGTGGAGCTTGGGGTACGAGCTGGAGGTACAGGCCAAGGAACATGCGAGGCTAAAGGAAAGACATGTTCCACATCGATATCAATATGATACCGTACTATGTGTGGGTTGATAAAAACGATCCTAATGAGCATGGAAAAAAAGGTATACATAGGCACTATATGATCCGATGTCAGCGTAAGCAACTCAGCACAAGAATAAGCACGTTGGGGGCGATGTATCCCGATATGACTGTGAGGAAACCGGAATGCGACGATAGCAAATGCCGTACATGCTTGGTGCCGATTCAGGGACGATACCTTAGGCATTGAGAATTATTACCTCAATCACTTCACGCTACCTGACGATGATACGCGGGATCTATTCGAGGGTATGTTTGACATTGATATGTCGTAAATGGACGCTAATTTTTACTACCCACAAGAGTAGTGAAAATTACCACTCTTTGATTTATTGTGGAGGTACCTCAACATCCTCCGGTACCAGCATCAATTCTTCTGACACGAAGCTTCTTTCAGGACCATCCTTCAAATAGTATAAAACACGGCTACATGCTACTATACGGTCCAACCTATACATTTTCCTGCTCCAAAAGGCGTCAGTAGCGCGTCTTTTCGAGTCCCCATGTTCTCCCTCCGGCTGTAGCAAATACAGGCATAATCCATCCTCGGGTAGGGTTTTCTCTTCGGGATATTGCTGGCTTTTTGCAAGAGGTACCTGCTCAAGCTTGATCGCCTTGTTAGGTTTCATATCGATCATGGCAGTCTTGGTATTGTTGAGACTTTTGACGATAGTGTACAGGTGCTTGACCCATATGCTACTATCCTCACCGGAAACCAGCTCCTGTGCATCCTGGGGCTTGAAGAGCCTTTCAGCGAGTACCTTGTTGTAGCTCTCCACAA
The DNA here is from genome assembly GCA_030067915.1 of Hydractinia echinata. NCBI lineage: Eukaryota > Metazoa > Cnidaria > Hydrozoa > Anthoathecata > Hydractiniidae > Hydractinia > Hydractinia echinata. The sequence goes on along the minus strand of JASGCC010003040.1, from coordinate 3,490 downwards.
AGGCCGTGAACGTATGGTGGTATTTGGTGGTAGCCCTCTTGATTTCCACAGCTTTACCCTCCAGTAGCTTTGTTACATCGGATTTACAGACCCTTCAAAATGACCGACCGCTTACGCCAGGTCGGGTTGTTTTGATTCTATCACGGATCAATTTCACTACCTGAGCAGAAAGCGGTATAAGAAACAAGGCCTGTGCGTCTGATGAAGCCCTTGTTTCTTAGGTCATCCCTTTACCCACACAACATCCTTTCTCTACATACGATACTTCGAATCCTCCACTGGAGATTAGGGACACCCAATCAAAAAACAAATATATATCCTTGATCATGTCCGCGACCTCGCTAGCCTTTTTGGTACGCAGGGGTCTAGCTACTTTGTACCTCGAGGCCACATCAATACCTGTCAGAATATATTTGTAGGTGCTTCCATATAACTTGTCATGTGGCATATACAACAAATCAAACTGATGCATCTCATTGGGTGTTGTAATGGTAAAATGCGGGTAGTCTATACGTTTCGGACCTTTGATGTGCCTCAGCCACAAGAGTTGACGGGACAGCCAGTGGGTAACCTTCTTTTTTGATAGACCGCTCTCCTTCGCAAGCAGCCTGATACCTTTGCGGCCGGCCCACAGATGCCCTGGGGTATAGTACATTTGGCCTAATTTCTCCGCCTCCTCATCGGTAACGATATGTGATGCTTTTAACATGTTTATTATACATGTTAAAAACGTTTTTACAGATGCTTGTATGCTACGAACCCTAGCAGAGATAGGGAGCCAAGGATGAATGCGAGCTCGCCGTCTTGTTGTTTTTTGGAGGGTGTGTAAAAATCCTTCAATTGCGGGGCCTTAATTTCTGAGGCGATATAGAATTTGTACATGTCGTCATCCAATTCACGAAGGCTCTTGCCGGCCTTAATTTGCATCTACCTTTCCTTTGCAAACCAATCGAGCTTGGCTTGCCTATTTATAATCCATTCTGCCTGAGCAGAATTTAATTTCTCGACCGCCTCATCGTGCCTCTTACGCTCCGCCTCTCCATGTCCCGAGAGCTTACTTAATAGATAGTTGGTGCCACTGAAGGACAATGCATTTATCGCAGCACCTGCAACAAGGACAGCAATTGTAGCCATTTATTGTTTGGCCTTCTTGCATTCCTTGCAGCGATACCTCCTTTTTTCATGGGGGCATATTTGACTTCCGCCTCTTTGCACTTTGATCTCTCCCTTTGATGGGGGCAAATGCTTCCAACGCCACATTCTTTACATATTGTTCTCCTTTTTTCATGGGGGCATATTTGACCACCCTTGCATTCCTTGCACCGGGATCTTATTTTTTCATGGGGATTTTGACCACCCTTGCATTCCGTACATTCGCCCCTCGCCCTTTCATGGGGGCACCTATTGCATCTCTTTGACGCTTTGCCGGCATCGAGACATTTTATGCATGTCCTCGTTAGTTGACCATTTTTCACCACACTGAATGCATCCGGTAAAAGACTCTTTTTACAACAAGGACAGCTCCTGGTTCCCTCCAAATTGCATTCCTTGCATTCCTTGCAGCGATACCTCAATTTCCCATGGGGGCATATTTGACTTCCCCCACATTCCTTACAGGTGGATCTCTGCCTTTGATGAGGGCAAATCTCACTTCCCCCTCATTCCTTACATATTGCTCTCCGCCTACCATGGGGACACTTTGTACGTTCCCGCGACGCCCTCTTAATATCGAGGCATTTGAGGCACATTTTTGTCAAACCATTTTTCACCACCTTAAAGGCATCCGGTAAAAGACTCTTTTTACAACAAGGACAGCTCCTGGTTCCCGCCATATTCATATTAACTCGTATTTGTCCCAGAGAACAAATACGAGTTGTGGTCACTAGTACTCCACAGAATGATAACGCCCACCTAAAATATTTAACTGAGCATCCATCAGCAAGTAGACGTAACATCGGATGTCCCCGGTGCCGTCGGCTTTTTTGGTCATATGGAGAGTGATGCCGTCACTAAGCCTCTGTAGAGGTCTCCCGCTACCATGTAGGGTATGGTCGGGAGATGCTCTGAAATCAACGAATAACGCATACCTTTCATTGAAGAATTGGCCAATTGTCACATTCGAGTCGTGACTACCAAAAAGGTTGGCAATCTGCTCCAGGTGATCCTTGGGAAGCATGGCATGGCTATGCAGTTCTTTAGGTTCACCTTCCGCCGTAATGGATATCTTTTCAATTTTGGGATTATAGAAGATTTCATTTACACCGGAATAGGCCTTCACTTTCCCAGGGTCTATAAAGAGTAACAAGACACCTTTGAGACTCTTGGCAGGGGTATCGATTTGGAGGTTGTATGAGGTATCGGCCTTTTTCATGGTCACCACCTTGCTTCGTAGGATCCTTTCGGAGGGCAACGCCAGACGATTATACCTTGACATCATGGCACTTGCGAGACCTTCATGGGTGATCTTGTCAAATTCCAGTTTGATATTGGTTATCTGGTACGCTGCATCTGCTGCCTTGGCTGCCGTAGATCCCACGGCTGCTGTCCCTGTATCTTTGATGACATCGCTGTGCTGTGCGAAATGTAGGACAAATTGTAGCCTGTCATGTAGCTCTGCCGGGTAAAACGGTAAGTCTCTGGTGAGTTCAAAGAGTTTTCCGAGTGGTATGCAGAAAGTGTTGCCATAAGCCGCAGCGATGGCTTTCTCCTCATCTGTCCCAATGTACTCAGTAGCCTTGACCTGCAGGGCTCTGATTGTACCATCATTGGGGTTAATGCCTTCCAAAATGAGGTTGTTTTCCCTGTCAAATTTGGGCAGCCACAGGTCCCGGTACAATGCCAGGATATTGCAATCAGATATATTTTGAATTTCATTGCCATCCAAGGTAACTCGCAGATTTTTAACCAGGCTTTTGCCTATGTTGCTGACCAGGGTACGCTTCGCATTGGTCCCCGTCAGCAAAAGGTCAAATAAGAGCTTTAGGCTGCCTGGAAAAATGACATCATTCTGAGACATGTTAGGTATATCAACGTAGAGATCCTCATTTTGATTGATTGTAGAGGGTATGTGGCTTATCTGAACCCTCTGTTTTCTGCCTTTAATCCCAAAAAGCTGTTTCGTATCTGCGTAGGGGTCTAGGGTTGTTCCGAATACACTCATGTTTATTATATAGGGGAATCTGTAATAAAGATGCCAACTAATCCAGTATTTGATCATGATGATCTTCCGGATGAGGTCGGAAGGATGATAATAAACCCGATGATAACACGTCAAAACTCCCATCAACGCCAGGGCCTTCAACTCAAGGAGAACAACAGGGCGTCCCGGGGCTGGCCTTTCAGAGCAGAGGCAAAAATTGCTAAAGGATAAGGTCGACGACCTCTACGAACGTTTTGAGGAGAGACTGGGGAGGCCTATTGCGATACCTATGACGAGTTTAGGCTGGAAGGGAAACGTCTTTTTTTCAACGAGATTGGCCTTACAGCATTA
>JASGCC010003039.1:0-25555 GCA_030067915.1 Hydractinia echinata | reverse complement strand
TATTCATTCGACTATACGGGATTTACGAAATTCGCGGTTTTCGGTTGCCGGCGATTAAACTGCTTTCATTCGGCGTCTCATCAAAAATGAAAATTTTTTTGAAAACTACAAGTCTCATGGGTTTTAGTGGTGAAAAAATAATTTTAAAAATCGTTCGGGAAATGAGTTTACTCCCTGCTTACTTTCTTTGTATACATTCGCTATACGGGCCGAGTCCGGGATTTACGGAAATCGCGGTTTTCGGTTGCCGGCGATTAAACTGCTTTCATTCGGCGTCTCATCAAAAATGAAAATATTTTTGAAAACTACAAGTCTCATGGGTTTTTATGGTGAAAAAAAATTTTAAAAAATCGTTCGGGAAATGAGTTTACTCCTGCTTACTTTCTTTGTATACATTCGACTATACGGGGATTTACGGAAATCGCGGGTTTTCGGTTGCCGGCGATTAAACTGCTTTCATTCGGCGTCTCATCAAAAATGAAAAATATTTTGAAAACTACAAGTCTCATGGGTTTTTAGTGGTGAAAAATAATTTTAAAAATCGTTCGGGAAATGAGTTTACTCCCTGCTTACTTTCTTTGTATACATTCGACTATACGGGATTTACGGGAAATCGCGGGTTTTCGGTTGCCGGCGATTAAACTGCTTTCATTCGGCGTCTCATCAAAAATGAAAATATTTTTTGAAAACTACAAGTCTCATGGGTTTTAGTGGTGAAAAAATAATTTTAAAAATCGTTCGGGAAATGAGTTTACTCCCTGCTTACTTTCTTTGTATACATTCGACTATACGGATCCGGGATTTACGGAAATCGCGGGTTTTCGGTTGCCGGCGATTAAACTGCTTTCATTCGGCGTCTCATCAAAAATGAAAATATTTTTTGAAAACTACAAGTCTCATGGGTTTTAGTGGTGAAAAATAATTTTAAAAATCGTTCGGGAAATGAGTTTACTCCCTGCTTACTTTCTTTGTATACATTCGACTATACGGGATTTACGGGAAATCGCGGGTTTTCGGTTGCCGGCGATTAAACTGCTTTCATTCGGCGTCTCATCAAAAATGAAAATATTTTTGAAAACTACAAGTCTCATGGGTTTTAGTGGTGAAAAAAATTTTAAAAAATCGTTCGGGAAATGAGTTTACTCCCTGCTTACTTTCTTTGTATACATTCGACTATACGGGCCGATCCGGATTTACGGGAAATCGCGGGTTTTCGGTTGCCGGCGATTAAAACTGCTTTCATTTCGGCGTCTCATCAAAATGAAAATATTTTTTGAAAACTACAAGTCTCATGGGTTTTAGTGGTGAAAAAATAATTTTAAAAATCGTTCGGGAAATGAGTTTACTCCCTGCTTACTTTCTTTGTATACATTCGACTATACGGGATTTTACGGGAAATCGCGGGTTTTCGGTTGCCGGCGATTAAACTGCTTTCATTCGGCGTCTCATCAAAAATGAAAATATTTTTGAAAACTACAAGTCTCATGGGTTTTAGTGGTGAAAAAATAATTTTAAAAATCGTTCGGGAAATGAGTTTACTCCCTGCTTACTTTCTTTGTATACATTCGACTATACGGGATTTTACGGAAATCGCGGGTTTTCGGTTGCCGGCGATTAAACTGCTTTCATTCGGCTCTCAAAACTACAAGTCTCATGGGTTTTAGTGGTGAAAAAATAATTTTAAAAATCGTTCGGGAAATGTTTACTCCCTGCTTACTTTCTTTGTATACATTCGACTATACGGGCCGATCCGGGATTTACGGGAAATCGCGGGTTTTCGGTTGCCGGCGATTAAACTGCTTTCATTCGGCGTCTCATCAAAAATGAAAATATTTTTGAAAACTACAAGTCTCATGGGTTTTAGTGGTGAAAAAATAATTTTAAAAATCGTTCGGGAAATGAGTTTACTCCCTGCTTACTTTCTTTGTATACATTCGACTATACGGGATTTACGGGAAATCGCGGGTTTTCGGTTGCCGGCGATTAAACTGCTTTCATTCGGCGTCTCATCAAAAATGAAAATATTTTTGAAAACTACAAGTCTCATGGGTTTTAGTGGTGAAAAAATAATTTTTAAAAATCGTTCGGGAAATGAGTTTACTCCCTGCTTACTTTCTTTGTATACATTCGACTATACGGGCTCCGGGATTTACGGGAAATCGCGGGTTTTCGGTTGCCGGCGATTAAACTGCTTTCATTCGGCGTCTCATCATGAAAATATTTTTGAAAACTACAAGTCTCATGGGTTTTAGTGGTGAAAAAATAATTTTAAAAATCGTTCGGGAAATGAGTTTACTCCCTGCTTACTTTCTTTGTATACATTCGACTATACGGGATCGGGATTTACGGGAAATCGCGGGTTTCGGTTGCCGGCGATTAAACTGCTTTCATTCGGCGTCTCATCACTACAAGTCTCATGGGTTTTAGTGGTGAAAAATAATTTTAAAAATCGTTCGGGAAATGAGTTTACTCCCTGCTTACTTTCTTTGTATACATTCGACTATACGGGATTTACGGGAAATCGCGGGTTTTCGGTTGCCGGCGATTAAACTGCTTTCATTCGGCGTCTCATCAAAAATGAAAATATTTTTGAAAACTACAAGTCTCATGGGTTTTAGTGGTGAAAAAATAATTTTAAAAATCGTTCGGGAAATGAGTTTACTCCCTGCTTACTTTCTTTGTATACATTCGACTATACGGGATTTTACGGGAAATCGCGGGTTTTCGGTTGCCGGCGATTAAACTGCTTTCATTCGGCGTCTCATCAAAAATGAAAATATTTTTGAAAACTACAAGTCTCATGGGTTTTAGTGGTGAAAAAATAATTTTAAAAATCGTTCGGGAAATGAGTTTACTCCCTGCTTACTTTCTTTGTATACATTCGACTATACGGGGATCCGGGATTTACGGGAAATCGCGGGTTTTCGGTTGCCGGCGATTAAACTGCTTTCATTCGGCGTCTCATCAAAATTACTAAAGTCTCATGGGTTTTAGTGGTGAAAAAATAATTTTAAAAATCGTTCGGGAAATGAGTTTACTCCCTGCTTACTTTCTTTGTATACATTCGACTATACGGGATTTTACGGGAAATCGCGGGTTTTCGGTTGCCGGCGATTAAACTGCTTTCATTCGGCGTCTCATCAAAAATGAAAATATTTTTGAAAACTACAAGTCTCATGGGTTTTAGTGGTGAAAAAATAATTTTAAAAATCGTTCGGGAAATGAGTTTACTCCCTGCTTACTTTCTTTGTATACATTCGACTATACGGGATTTACGGGAAATCGCGGTTTTCGGTTGCCGGCGATTAAACTGCTTTCATTCGGCGTCTCATCAAAAATGAAAATATTTTTGAAAACTACAAGTCTCATGGGTTTTAGTGGTGAAAAAATAATTTTAAAAATCGTTCGGGAAATGAGTTTACTCCCTGCTTACTTTCTTTGTATACATTCGACTATACGGGCCGATCCGGGATTTACGGGAAATCGCGGGTTTTCGGTTGCCGGCGATTAAACTGCTTTCATTCGGCGTCTCATCAAAAATGAAAAATTTTTGAAAACTACAAGTCTCATGGGTTTTAGTGGTGAAAAAATAATTTTAAAAATCGTTCGGGAAATGAGTTTACTCCCTGCTTACTTTCTTTGTATACATTCGACTTACGGGCGAGTCCGGGATTTACGGGAAATCGCGGGTTTTCGGTTGCCGGCGATTAAACTGCTTTCATTCGGCGTCTCATCAAAAATGAAATATTTTTGAAAACTACAAGTCTCATGGGTTTTAGTGGTGAAAAAATAATTTTAAAAATCGTTCGGGAAATGAGTTTACTCCCTGCTTACTTTCTTTGTATACATTCGACTATACGGGATTTACGGGAAATCGCGGGTTTTCGGTTGCCGGCGATTAAACTGCTTTCATTCGGCGTCTCATCAAAAATGAAAATATTTTGAAAACTACAAGTTCATGGGTTTTAGTGGTGAAAAAATAATTTTAAAAATCGTTCGGGAAATGAGTTTACTCCCTGCTTACTTTCTTTGTATACATTCGACTATACGGGCCGATCCGGGATTTACGGGAAATCGCGGGTTTTCGGTTGCCGGCGATTAAACTGCTTTCATTCGGCGTCTCATCAAAAATGAAAATATTTTTGAAAACTACAAGTCTCATGGGTTTTAGTGGTGAAAAAATAATTTTAAAAATCGTTCGGGAAATGAGTTTACTCCCTGCTTACTTTCTTTGTATACATTCGACTATACGGGCCGAGTCCGGATTTACGGGAAATCGCGGGTTTTCGGTTGCCGGCGATTAAACTGCTTTCATTCGGCGTCTCATCAAAAATGAAAATATTTTTGAAAACTACAAGTCTCATGGGTTTTAGTGGTGAAAAAATAATTTTAAAAATCGTTCGGGAAATGAGTTTACTCCCTGCTTACTTTCTTTGTATACATTCGACTATACGGGATCGGATTTACGGGAAATCGCGGGTTTTCGGTTGCCGGCGATTAAACTGCTTTCATTCGGCGTCTCATCAAAAATGAAAATATTTTTGAAAACTACAAGTCTCATGGGTTTTAGTGGTGAAAAAATAATTTTAAAAATCGTTCGGGAAATGAGTTTACTCCCTGCTTACTTTCTTTGTATACATTCGACTATACGGCCGATCCGGGATTTACGGGAAATCGCGGGTTTTCGGTTGCCGGCGATTAAACTGCTTTCATTCGGCGTCTCATCAAAACTACAAGTCTCATGGGTTTTAGTGGTGAAAAAATAATTTTAAAAATCGTTCGGGAAATGAGTTTACTCCCTGCTTACTTTCTTTGTATACATTCGACTATACGGGCCGATCCGGGATTTACGGGAAATCGCGGGTTTTCGGTTGCCGGCGATTAAACTGCTTTCATTCGGCGTCTCATCAAAAATGAAAATATTTTTGAAAACTACAAGTCTCATGGGTTTTAGTGGTGAAAAAATAATTTTAAAAATCGTTCGGGAAATGAGTTTACTCCCTGCTTACTTTCTTTGTATACATTCGACTATACGGGATTTACGGGAAATCGCGGGTTTTCGGTTGCCGGCGATTAAACTGCTTTCATTCGGCGTCTCATCAAAAATGAAAATATTTTTGAAAACTACAAGTCTCATGGGTTTTAGTGGTGAAAAAATAATTTTAAAAATCGTTCGGGAAATGAGTTTACTCCCTGCTTACTTTCTTTGTATACATTCGACTATACGGGCCGATCCGGATTTACGGGAAATCGCGGGTTTTCGGTTGCCGGCGATTAAACTGCTTTCATTCGGCGTCATCAAAAATGAAAATACTACAAGTCTCATGGGTTTTAGTGGTGAAAAAATAATTTTAAAAATCGTTCGGGAAATGAGTTTACTCCCTGCTTACTTTCTTTGTATACATTCGACTATACGGGATATTTACGGGAAATCGCGGGTTTTCGGTTGCCGGCGATTAAACTGCTTTCATTCGGCGTCTCATCAAAAATGAAAATATTTTTGAAAACTACAAGTCTCATGGGTTTTAGTGGTGAAAAAATAATTTTAAAAATCGTTCGGGAAATGAGTTTACTCCCTGCTTACTTTCTTTGTATACATTCGACTATACGGGCCGAGCCGGATTTACGGGAAATCGGGGGTTTTCGGTTGCCGGCGATTAAACTGCTTTCATTCGGCGTCTCATCAAAAATGAAAAATTTTTAAAACTACAAGTCTCATGGGTTTTAGTGGTGAAAAAAATAATTTTAAAAATCGTTCGGGAAATGAGTTTACTCCCTGCTTACTTTCTTTGTATACATTCGACTATACGGGAGTCGGGATTTACGGTCGCGGGTTTTCGGTTGCCGGCGATTAAACTGCTTTCATTCGGCGTCTCATCAAAAATGAAAATATTTTTGAAAACTACAAGTCTCATGGGTTTTAGTGGTGAAAAAATAATTTTAAAAATCGTTCGGGAAATGAGTTTACTCCCTGCTTACTTTCTTTGTATACATTCGACTATACGGGATTTACGGGAAATCGCGGGTTTTCGGTTGCCGGCGATTAAACTGCTTTCATTCGGCGTCTCATCAAAAATGAAATATTTTTGAAAACTACAAGTCTCATGGGTTTTAGTGGTGAAAAAATAATTTTAAAAATCGTTCGGGAAATGAGTTTACTCCCTGCTTACTTTCTTTGTATACATTCGACTATACGGGGATCCGGATTTACGGGAAATCGCGGGTTTTCGGTTGCCGGCGATTAAACTGCTTTCATTCGGCGTCTCATCAAAAATGAAAATATTTTTGAAAACTACAAGTCTCATGGGTTTTAGTGGTGAAAAATAATTTTAAAAATCGTTCGGGAAATGAGTTTACTCCCTGCTTACTTTCTTTGTATACATTCGACTATACGGGCCGAGTCCGGGATTTACGGGAAATCGCGGGTTTTCGGTTGCCGGCGATTAAACTGCTTTCATTCGGCGTCTCATCAAAAATGAAAATATTTTTGAAAACTACAAGTCTCATGGGTTTTAGTGGTGAAAAAATAATTTTAAAAATCGTTCGGGAAATGAGTTTACTCCCTGCTTACTTTCTTTGTATACATTCGACTATACGGGCCGATCCGGGATTTACGGGAAATCGCGGGTTTTCGGTTGCCGGCGATTAAACTGCTTTCATTCGGCGTCTCATCAAAAATGAAAATATTTTTGAAAACTACAAGTCTCATGGGTTTTAGTGGTGAAAAATAATTTTAAAAATCGTTCGGGAAATGAGTTTACTCCCTGCTTACTTTCTTTGTATACATTCGACTATACGGGATTTACGGGAAATCGCGGGTTTTCGGTTGCCGGCGATTAAACTGCTTTCATTCGGCGTCTCATCAAAAATGAAAATATTTTTGAAAACTACAAGTCTCATGGGTTTTAGTGGTGAAAAAATAATTTTAAAAATCGTTCGGGAAATGAGTTTACTCCCTGCTTACTTTCTTTGTATACATTCGACTATACGGGATTTACGGGAAATCGCGGGTTTTCGGTTGCCGGCGATTAAACTGCTTTCATTCGGCGTCTCATCAAAAATGAAAATATTTTTGAAAACTACAAGTCTCATGGGTTTTAGTGGTGAAAAAATAATTTTAAAAATCGTTCGGGAAATGAGTTTACTCCCTGCTTACTTTCTTTGTATACATTCGACTATACGGGCCGATCCGGGATTTACGGGAAATCGCGGGTTTTCGGTTGCCGGCGATTAAACTGCTTTCATTCGGCGTCTCATCAAAAATGAAAATATTTTTGAAAACTACAAGTCTCATGGGTTTTAGTGGTGAAAAAAATTTTAAAAATCGTTCGGGAAATGAGTTTACTCCCTGCTTACTTTCTTTGTATACATTCGACTATACGGGCCGATGGGATTTACGGGAAATCGCGGGTTTTCGGTTGCCGGCGATTAAACTGCTTTCATTCGGCGTCTCATCAAAAATGAAAATATTTTTGAAAACTACAAGTCTCATGGGTTTTAGTGGTGAAAAAATAATTTTAAAAATCGTTCGGGAAATGAGTTTACTCCCTGCTTACTTTCTTTGTATACATTCGACTATACGGGCCGATGGGATTTACGGGAAATCGCGGGTTTTCGGTTGCCGGCGATTAAACTGCTTTCATTCGGCGTCTCATCAAAAATGAAAATATTTTTGAAAACTACAAGTCTCATGGGTTTTAGTGGTGAAAAAATAATTTTAAAAATCGTTCGGGAAATGAGTTTACTCCCTGCTTACTTTCTTTGTATACATTCGACTATACGGGATTTACGGGAAATCGCGGGTTTTCGGTTGCCGGCGATTAAACTGCTTTCATTCGGCGTCTCATCAAAAATGAAAATATTTTTGAAAACTACAAGTCTCATGGGTTTTAGTGGTGAAAAAATAATTTTAAAAATCGTTCGGGAAATGAGTTTACTCCCTGCTTACTTTCTTTGTATACATTCGACTATACGGGGGGATTTACGGGAAATCGCGGGTTTTCGGTTGCCGGCGATTAAACTGCTTTCATTCGGCGTCTCATCAAAAATGAAAATATTTTTGAAAACTACAAGTCTCATGGGTTTTAGTGGTGAAAAAATAATTTTAAAAATCGTTCGGGAAATGAGTTTACTCCCTGCTTACTTTCTTTGTATACATTCGACTATACGGGATTTACGGGAAATCGCGGGTTTTCGGTTGCCGGCGATTAAACTGCTTTCATTCGGCGTCTCATCAAAAATGAAAATATTTTTGAAAACTACAAGTCTCATGGGTTTTAGTGGTGAAAAAATAATTTTAAAAATCGTTCGGGAAATGAGTTTACTCCCTGCTTACTTTCTTTGTATACATTCGACTATACGGGCCGATCCGGGATTTACGGGAAATCGCGGGTTTTCGGTTGCCGGCGATTAAACTGCTTTCATTCGGCGTCTCATCAAAAATGAAAATATTTTTGAAAACTACAAGTCTCATGGGTTTTAGTGGTGAAAAAATAATTTTAAAAATCGTTCGGGAAATGAGTTTACTCCCTGCTTACTTTCTTTGTATACATTCGACTATACGGGATCCGGGATTTACGGGAAATCGCGGGTTTTCGGTTGCCGGCGATTAAACTGCTTTCATTCGCAAAAACTACAAGTCTCATGGGTTTTAGTGGTGAAAAAATAATTTTAAAAATCGTTCGGGAAATGAGTTTACTCCCTGCTTACTTTCTTTGTATACATTCGACTATACGGGATTTACGGGAAATCGCGGGTTTTCGGTTGCCGGCGATTAAACTGCTTTCATTCGGCGTCTCATCAAAAATGAAAATATTTTTGAAAACTACAAGTCTCATGGGTTTTAGTGGTGAAAAAATAATTTTAAAAATCGTTCGGGAAATGAGTTTACTCCCTGCTTACTTTCTTTGTATACATTCGACTATACGGGATTTACGGGAAATCGCGGGTTTTCGGTTGCCGGCGATTAAACTGCTTTCATTCGGCGTCTCATCAAAAATGAAAATATTTTTGAAAACTACAAGTCTCATGGGTTTTAGTGGTGAAAAAATAATTTTAAAAATCGTTCGGGAAATGAGTTTACTCCCTGCTTACTTTCTTTGTATACATTCGACTATACGGGATATTTACGGGAAATCGCGGGTTTTCGGTTGCCGGCGATTAAACTGCTTTCATTCGGCGTCTCATCAAAAATGAAAATATTTTTGAAAACTACAAGTCTCATGGGTTTTAGTGGTGAAAAAATAATTTTAAAAATCGTTCGGGAAATGAGTTTACTCCCTGCTTACTTTCTTTGTATACATTCGACTATACGGGATTTACGGGAAATCGCGGGTTTTCGGTTGCCGGCGATTAAACTGCTTTCATTCGGCGTCTCATCAAAAATGAAAATATTTTTGAAAACTACAAGTCTCATGGTTTTAGTGGTGAAAAAATAATTTTAAAAATCGTTCGGGAAATGAGTTTACTCCCTGCTTACTTTCTTTGTATACATTCGACTATACGGGATCCGGGATTTACGGGAAATCGCGGGTTTTCGGTTGCCGGCGATTAAACTGCTTTCATTCGGCGTCTCATCAAAAATGAAAATATTTTTGAAAACTACAAGTCTCATGGGTTTTAGTGGTGAAAAAATAATTTTAAAAATCGTTCGGGAAATGAGTTTACTCCCTGCTTACTTTCTTTGTATACATTCGACTATACGGGATCCGGGATTTACGGGAAATCGCGGGTTTTCGGTTGCCGGCGATTAAACTGCTTTCATTCGGCGTCTCATCAAAAATGAAAATATTTTTGAAAACTACAAGTCTCATGGGTTTTAGTGGTGAAAAAATAATTTTAAAAATCGTTCGGGAAATGAGTTTACTCCCTGCTTACTTTCTTTGTATACATTCGACTATACGGGATTTACGGGAAATCGCGGGTTTTCGGTTGCCGGCGATTAAACTGCTTTCATTCGGCGTCTCATCAAAAATGAAAATATTTTTGAAAACTACAAGTCTCATGGGTTTTAGTGGTGAAAAAATAATTTTAAAAATCGTTCGGGAAATGAGTTTACTCCCTGCTTACTTTCTTTGTATACATTCGACTATACGGCCGATCCGGGATTTACGGGAAATCGCGGGTTTTCGGTTGCCGGCGATTAAACTGCTTTCATTCGGCGTCTCATCAAAAATGAAAATATTTTTGAAAACTACAAGTCTCATGGGTTTTAGTGGTGAAAAAATAATTTTAAAAATCGTTCGGGAAATGAGTTTACTCCCTGCTTACTTTCTTTGTATACATTCGACTATACGGGATTTACGGGAAATCGCGGGTTTTCGGTTGCCGGCGATTAAACTGCTTTCATTCGGCGTCTCATCAAAAATGAAAATATTTTTGAAAACTACAAGTCTCATGGGTTTTAGTGGTGAAAAAATAATTTTAAAAATCGTTCGGGAAATGAGTTTACTCCCTGCTTACTTTCTTTGTATACATTCGACTATACGGGCCGACCGGGATTTACGGGAAATCGCGGGTTTTCGGTTGCCGGCGATTAAACTGCTTTCATTCGGCGTCTCATCAAAAATGAAAATATTTTTGAAAACTACAAGTCTCATGGGTTTTAGTGGTGAAAAAATAATTTTAAAAATCGTTCGGGAAATGAGTTTACTCCCTGCTTACTTTCTTTGTATACATTCGACTATACGGCCGATCCGGGATTTACGGGAAATCGCGGGTTTTCGGTTGCCGGCGATTAAACTGCTTTCATTCGGCGTCTCATCAAAAATGAAAATATTTTTGAAAACTACAAGTCTCATGGGTTTTAGTGGTGAAAAAATAATTTTAAAAATCGTTCGGGAAATGAGTTTACTCCCTGCTTACTTTCTTTGTATACATTCGACTATACGGGATTTACGGGAAATCGCGGGTTTTCGGTTGCCGGCGATTAAACTGCTTTCATTCGGCGTCTCATCAAAAATGAAAATATTTTTGAAAACTACAAGTCTCATGGGTTTTAGTGGTGAAAAAATAATTTTAAAAATCGTTCGGGAAATGAGTTTACTCCCTGCTTACTTTCTTTGTATACATTCGACTATACGGGATTTACGGGAAATCGCGGGTTTTCGGTTGCCGGCGATTAAACTGCTTTCATTCGGCGTCTCATCAAAAATGAAAATATTTTTGAAAACTACAAGTCTCATGGGTTTTAGTGGTGAAAAAATAATTTTAAAAATCGTTCGGGAAATGAGTTTACTCCCTGCTTACTTTCTTTGTATACATTCGACTATACGGCCGAGGGATTTACGGGAAATCGCGGGTTTTCGGTTGCCGGCGATTAAACTGCTTTCATTCGGCGTCTCATCAAAAATGAAAATATTTTTGAAAACTACAAGTCTCATGGGTTTTAGTGGTGAAAAAATAATTTTAAAAATCGTTCGGGAAATGAGTTTACTCCCTGCTTACTTTCTTTGTATACATTCGACTATACGGGATTTACGGGAAATCGCGGGTTTTCGGTTGCCGGCGATTAAACTGCTTTCATTCGGCGTCTCATCAAAAATGAAAATATTTTTGAAAACTACAAGTCTCATGGGTTTTAGTGGTGAAAAAATAATTTTAAAAATCGTTCGGGAAATGAGTTTACTCCCTGCTTACTTTCTTTGTATACATTCGACTATACGGGATTTACGGGAAATCGCGGGTTTTCGGTTGCCGGCGATTAAACTGCTTTCATTCGGCGTCTCATCAAAAATGAAAATATTTTTGAAAACTACAAGTCTCATGGGTTTTAGTGGTGAAAAAATAATTTTAAAAATCGTTCGGGAAATGAGTTTACTCCCTGCTTACTTTCTTTGTATACATTCGACTATACAGGGGATTTACGGGAAATCGCGGGTTTTCGGTTGCCGGCGATTAAACTGCTTTCATTCGGCGTCTCATCAAAAATGAAAATATTTTTGAAAACTACAAGTCTCATGGGTTTTAGTGGTGAAAAAATAATTTTAAAAATCGTTCGGGAAATGAGTTTACTCCCTGCTTACTTTCTTTGTATACATTCGACTATACGGGATTTACGGGAAATCGCGGGTTTTCGGTTGCCGGCGATTAAACTGCTTTCATTCGGCGTCTCATCAAAAATGAAAATATTTTTGAAAACTACAAGTCTCATGGGTTTTAGTGGTGAAAAAAATTTTAAAAATCGTTCGGGAAATGAGTTTACTCCCTGCTTACTTTCTTTGTATACATTCGACTATACGGAGCCGGGATTTACGGGAAATCGCGGGTTTTCGGTTGCCGGCGATTAAACTGCTTTCATTCGGCGTCTCATCAAAAATGAAAATATTTTTGAAAACTACAAGTCTCATGGGTTTTAGTGGTGAAAAAATAATTTTAAAAATCGTTCGGGAAATGAGTTTACTCCCTGCTTACTTTCTTTGTATACATTCGACTATACGGGATTTACGGGAAATCGCGGGTTTTCGGTTGCCGGCGATTAAACTGCTTTCATTCGGCGTCTCATCAAAAATGAAAATATTTTTGAAAACTACAAGTCTCATGGGTTTTAGTGGTGAAAAAATAATTTTAAAAATCGTTCGGGAAATGAGTTTACTCCCTGCTTACTTTCTTTGTATACATTCGACTATACGGCCGATATTTACGGGAAATCGCGGGTTTTCGGTTGCCGGCGATTAAACTGCTTTCATTCGGCGTCTCATCAAAAATGAAAATATTTTTGAAAACTACAAGTCTCATGGGTTTTAGTGGTGAAAAAATAATTTTAAAAATCGTTCGGGAAATGAGTTTACTCCCTGCTTACTTTCTTTGTATACATTCGACTATACGGGATTTACGGGAAATCGCGGGTTTTCGGTTGCCGGCGATTAAACTGCTTTCATTCGGCGTCTCATCAAAAATGAAAATATTTTTGAAAACTACAAGTCTCATGGGTTTTAGTGGTGAAAAAATAATTTTAAAAATCGTTCGGGAAATGAGTTTACTCCCTGCTTACTTTCTTTGTATACATTCGACTATACGGGCAGCCGGGATTTACGGGAAATCGCGGGTTTTCGGTTGCCGGCGATTAAACTGCTTTCATTCGGCGTCTCATCAAAAATGAAAATATTTTTGAAAACTACAAGTCTCATGGGTTTTAGTGGTGAAAAAATAATTTTAAAAATCGTTCGGGAAATGAGTTTACTCCCTGCTTACTTTCTTTGTATACATTCGACTATACGGGCCGATCCGGATTTACGGGAAATCGCGGGTTTTCGGTTGCCGGCGATTAAACTGCTTTCATTCGGCGTCTCATCAAAAATGAAAATATTTTTGAAAACTACAAGTCTCATGGGTTTTAGTGGTGAAAAAATAATTTTAAAAATCGTTCGGGAAATGAGTTTACTCCCTGCTTACTTTCTTTGTATACATTCGACTATACGGGCCGATCGGGATTTACGGGAAATCGCGGGTTTTCGGTTGCCGGCGATTAAACTGCTTTCATTCGGCGTCTCATCAAAAATGAAAATATTTTTGAAAACTACAAGTCTCATGGGTTTTAGTGGTGAAAAAATAATTTTAAAAATCGTTCGGGAAATGAGTTTACTCCCTGCTTACTTTCTTTGTATACATTCGACTATACGGGATTTACGGGAAATCGCGGGTTTTCGGTTGCCGGCGATTAAACTGCTTTCATTCGGCGTCTCATCAAAAATGAAAATATTTTTGAAAACTACAAGTCTCATGGGTTTTAGTGGTGAAAAAATAATTTTAAAAATCGTTCGGGAAATGAGTTTACTCCCTGCTTACTTTCTTTGTATACATTCGACTATACGGGATTTACGGGAAATCGCGGGTTTTCGGTTGCCGGCGATTAAACTGCTTTCATTCGGCGTCTCATCAAAAATGAAAATATTTTTGAAAACTACAAGTCTCATGGGTTTTAGTGGTGAAAAAATAATTTTAAAAATCGTTCGGGAAATGAGTTTACTCCCTGCTTACTTTCTTTGTATACATTCGACTATACGGGATTTACGGGAAATCGCGGGTTTTCGGTTGCCGGCGATTAAACTGCTTTCATTCGGCGTCTCATCAAAAATGAAAATATTTTTGAAAACTACAAGTCTCATGGGTTTTAGTGGTGAAAAAATAATTTTAAAAATCGTTCGGGAAATGAGTTTACTCCCTGCTTACTTTCTTTGTATACATTCGACTATACGGGATTTACGGGAAATCGCGGGTTTTCGGTTGCCGGCGATTAAACTGCTTTCATTCGGCGTCTCATCAAAAATGAAAATATTTTTGAAAACTACAAGTCTCATGGGTTTTAGTGGTGAAAAAATAATTTTAAAAATCGTTCGGGAAATGAGTTTACTCCCTGCTTACTTTCTTTGTATACATTCGACTATACGGGATTTACGGGAAATCGCGGGTTTTCGGTTGCCGGCGATTAAACTGCTTTCATTCGGCGTCTCATCAAAAATGAAAATATTTTTGAAAACTACAAGTCTCATGGGTTTTAGTGGTGAAAAAATAATTTTAAAAATCGTTCGGGAAATGAGTTTACTCCCTGCTTACTTTCTTTGTATACATTCGACTATACGGCCGATATTTACGGGAAATCGCGGGTTTTCGGTTGCCGGCGATTAAACTGCTTTCATTCGGCGTCTCATCAAAAATGAAAATATTTTTGAAAACTACAAGTCTCATGGGTTTTAGTGGTGAAAAAATAATTTTAAAAATCGTTCGGGAAATGAGTTTACTCCCTGCTTACTTTCTTTGTATACATTCGACTATACGGGATTTACGGGAAATCGCGGGTTTTCGGTTGCCGGCGATTAAACTGCTTTCATTCGGCGTCTCATCAAAAATGAAAATATTTTTGAAAACTACAAGTCTCATGGGTTTTAGTGGTGAAAAAATAATTTTAAAAATCGTTCGGGAAATGAGTTTACTCCCTGCTTACTTTCTTTGTATACATTCGACTATACGGGAGGGATTTACGGGAAATCGCGGGTTTTCGGTTGCCGGCGATTAAACTGCTTTCATTCGGCGTCTCATCAAAAATGAAAAATTTTTGAAAACTACAAGTCTCATGGGTTTTAGTGGTGAAAAAATAATTTTAAAAATCGTTCGGGAAATGAGTTTACTCCCTGCTTACTTTCTTTGTATACATTCGACTATACGGGAATTTACGGGAAATCGCGGGTTTTCGGTTGCCGGCGATTAAACTGCTTTCATTCGGCGTCTCATCAAAAATGAAAATATTTTTGAAAACTACAAGTCTCATGGGTTTTAGTGGTGAAAAAATAATTTTAAAAATCGTTCGGGAAATGAGTTTACTCCCTGCTTACTTTCTTTGTATACATTCGACTATACGGGATTTACGGGAAATCGCGGGTTTTCGGTTGCCGGCGATTAAACTGCTTTCATTCGGCGTCTCATCAAAAATGAAAATATTTTTGAAAACTACAAGTCTCATGGGTTTTAGTGGTGAAAAAATAATTTTAAAAATCGTTCGGGAAATGAGTTTACTCCCTGCTTACTTTCTTTGTATACATTCGACTATACGGGATTTACGGGAAATCGCGGGTTTTCGGTTGCCGGCGATTAAACTGCTTTCATTCGGCGTCTCATCAAAAATGAAAATATTTTTGAAAACTACAAGTCTCATGGGTTTTAGTGGTGAAAAAATAATTTTAAAAATCGTTCGGGAAATGAGTTTACTCCCTGCTTACTTTCTTTGTATACATTCGACTATACGGGATTTACGGGAAATCGCGGGTTTTCGGTTGCCGGCGATTAAACTGCTTTCATTCGGCGTCTCATCAAAAATGAAAATATTTTTGAAAACTACAAGTCTCATGGGTTTTAGTGGTGAAAAAATAATTTTAAAAATCGTTCGGGAAATGAGTTTACTCCCTGCTTACTTTCTTTGTATACATTCGACTATACGGGCCGATTTACGGGAAATCGCGGGTTTTCGGTTGCCGGCGATTAAACTGCTTTCATTCGGCGTCTCATCAAAAATGAAAATATTTTTGAAAACTACAAGTCTCATGGGTTTTAGTGGTGAAAAAATAATTTTAAAAATCGTTCGGGAAATGAGTTTACTCCCTGCTTACTTTCTTTGTATACATTCGACTATACGGGCCGAGGGATTTACGGGAAATCGCGGGTTTTCGGTTGCCGGATTAAACTGCTTTCATTCGGCGTCTCATCAAAAATGAAAATATTTTTGAAAACTACAAGTCTCATGGGTTTTAGTGGTGAAAAAATAATTTAAAAATCGTTCGGGAAATGAGTTTACTCCCTGCTTACTTTCTTTGTATACATTCGACTATACGGGATGGGATTTACGGGAAATCGCGGGTTTTCGGTTGCCGGCGATTAAACTGCTTTCATTCGGCGTCTCATCAAAAATGAAAATATTTTTGAAAACTACAAGTCTCATGGGTTTTAGTGGTGAAAAAATAATTTTAAAAATCGTTCGGGAAATGAGTTTACTCCCTGCTTACTTTCTTTGTATACATTCGACTATACGGGATTTACGGGAAATCGCGGGTTTTCGGTTGCCGGCGATTAAACTGCTTTCATTCGGCGTCTCATCAAAAATGAAAATATTTTTGAAAACTAAAGTCTCATGGGTTTTAGTGGTGAAAAAATAATTTTAAAAATCGTTCGGGAAATGAGTTTACTCCGCTTACTTTCTTTGTATACATTCGACTATACGGGATTTACGGGAAATCGCGGGTTTTCGGTTGCCGGCGATTAAACTGCTTTCATTCGGCGTCTCATCAAAAATGAAAATATTTTTGAAAACTACAAGTCTCATGGGTTTTAGTGGTGAAAAAATAATTTTAAAAATCGTTCGGGAAATGAGTTTACTCCCTGCTTACTTTCTTTGTATACATTCGACTATACGGGATTTACGGGAAATCGCGGGTTTTCGGTTGCCGGCGATTAAACTGCTTTCATTCGGCGTCTCATCAAAAATGAAAATATTTTTGAAAACTACAAGTCTCATGGGTTTTAGTGGTGAAAAAATAATTTTAAAAATCGTTCGGGAAATGAGTTTACTCCCTGCTTACTTTCTTTGTATACATTCGACTATACGGGATTTACGGGAAATCGCGGGTTTTCGGTTGCCGGCGATTAAACTGCTTTCATTCGGCGTCTCATCAAAAATGAAAATATTTTTGAAAACTACAAGTCTCATGGGTTTTAGTGGTGAAAAAATAATTTTAAAAATCGTTCGGGAAATGAGTTTACTCCCTGCTTACTTTCTTTGTATACATTCGACTATACGGGATTTACGGGAAATCGCGGGTTTTCGGTTGCCGGCGATTAAACTGCTTTCATTCGGCGTCTCATCAAAAATGAAAATATTTTTGAAAACTACAAGTCTCATGGGTTTTAGTGGTGAAAAAATAATTTTAAAAATCGTTCGGGAAATGAGTTTACTCCCTGCTTACTTTCTTTGTATACATTCGACTATACGGGATTTACGGGAAATCGCGGGTTTTCGGTTGCCGGCGATTAAACTGCTTTCATTCGGCGTCTCATCAAAAATGAAAATTTTTGAAAACTACAAGTCTCATGGGTTTTAGTGGTGAAAAAATAATTTTAAAAATCGTTCGGGAAATGAGTTTACTCCCTGCTTACTTTCTTTGTATACATTCGACTATACGGGCCGAGCGGGATTTACGGGAAATCGCGGGTTTTCGGTTGCCGGCGATTAAACTGCTTTCATTCGGCGTCTCATCAAAAATGAAAATATTTTTGAAAACTACAAGTCTCATGGGTTTTAGTGGTGAAAAAATAATTTTAAAAATCGTTCGGGAAATGAGTTTACTCCCTGCTTACTTTCTTTGTATACATTCGACTATACGGGATTTACGGGAAATCGCGGGTTTTCGGTTGCCGGCGATTAAACTGCTTTCATTCGGCGTCTCATCAAAAATGAAAATATTTTTGAAAACTACAAGTCTCATGGGTTTTAGTGGTGAAAAAATAATTTTAAAAATCGTTCGGGAAATGAGTTTACTCCCTGCTTACTTTCTTTGTATACATTCGACTATACGGAGGGGATTTACGGGAAATCGCGGGTTTTCGGTTGCCGGCGATTAAACTGCTTTCATTCGGCGTCTCATCAAAAATGAAAATATTTTTGAAAACTACAAGTCTCATGGGTTTTAGTGGTGAAAAAATAATTTTAAAAATCGTTCGGGAAATGAGTTTACTCCCTGCTTACTTTCTTTGTATACATTCGACTATACGGGATTTACGGGAAATCGCGGGTTTTCGGTTGCCGGCGATTAAACTGCTTTCATTCGGCGTCTCATCAAAAATGAAAATATTTTTGAAAACTACAAGTCTCATGGGTTTTAGTGGTGAAAAAATAATTTTAAAAATCGTTCGGGAAATGAGTTTACTCCCTGCTTACTTTCTTTGTATACATTCGACTATACGGGATTTACGGGAAATCGCGGGTTTTCGGTTGCCGGCGATTAAACTGCTTTCATTCGGCGTCTCATCAAAAATGAAAATATTTTTGAAAACTACAAGTCTCATGGGTTTTAGTGGTGAAAAAATAATTTTAAAAATCGTTCGGGAAATGAGTTTACTCCCTGCTTACTTTCTTTGTATACATTCGACTATACGGGATTTACGGGAAATCGCGGGTTTTCGGTTGCCGGCGATTAAACTGCTTTCATTCGGCGTCTCATCAAAAATGAAAATATTTTTGAAAACTACAAGTCTCATGGGTTTTAGTGGTGAAAAAATAATTTTAAAAATCGTTCGGGAAATGAGTTTACTCCCTGCTTACTTTCTTTGTATACATTCGACTATACGGGATTTACGGGAAATCGCGGGTTTTCGGTTGCCGGCGATTAAACTGCTTTCATTCGGCGTCTCATCAAAAATGAAAATATTTTTGAAAACTACAAGTCTCATGGGTTTTAGTGGTGAAAAAATAATTTTAAAAATCGTTCGGGAAATGAGTTTACTCCCTGCTTACTTTCTTTGTATACATTCGACTATACGGGATTTACGGGAAATCGCGGGTTTTCGGTTGCCGGCGATTAAACTGCTTTCATTCGGCGTCTCATCAAAAATGAAAATATTTTTGAAAACTACAAGTCTCATGGGTTTTAGTGGTGAAAAAATAATTTTAAAAATCGTTCGGGAAATGAGTTTACTCCCTGCTTACTTTCTTTGTATACATTCGACTATACGGGAATTTACGGGAAATCGCGGGTTTTCGGTTGCCGGCGATTAAACTGCTTTCATTCGGCGTCTCATCAAAAATGAAAATATTTTTGAAAACTACAAGTCTCATGGGTTTTAGTGGTGAAAAAATAATTTTAAAAATCGTTCGGGAAATGAGTTTACTCCCTGCTTACTTTCTTTGTATACATTCGACTATACGGGATTTACGGGAAATCGCGGGTTTTCGGTTGCCGGCGATTAAACTGCTTTCATTCGGCGTCTCATCAAAAATGAAAATATTTTTGAAAACTACAAGTCTCATGGGTTTTAGTGGTGAAAAAATAATTTTAAAAATCGTTCGGGAAATGAGTTTACTCCTGCTTACTTTCTTTGTATACATTCGACTATACGGGATTTACGGGAAATCGCGGGTTTTCGGTTGCCGGCGATTAAACTGCTTTCATTCGGCGTCTCATCAAAAATGAAAATATTTTTGAAAACTACAAGTCTCATGGGTTTTAGTGGTGAAAAAATAATTTTAAAAATCGTTCGGGAAATGAGTTTACTCCTGCTTACTTTCTTTGTATACATTCGACTATACGGGATTTACGGGAAATCGCGGGTTTTCGGTTGCCGGCGATTAAACTGCTTTCATTCGGCGTCTCATCAAAAATGAAAATATTTTTGAAATACAAGTCTCATGGGTTTTAGTGGTGAAAAAATAATTTTAAAAATCGTTCGGGAAATGAGTTTACTCCCTTACTTTCTTTGTATACATTCGACTATACGGGATTTACGGGAAATCGCGGGTTTTCGGTTGCCGGCGATTAAACTGCTTTCATTCGGCGTCTCATCAAAAATGAAAATATTTTTGAAAACTACAAGTCTCATGGGTTTTAGTGGTGAAAAAATAATTTTAAAAATCGTTCGGGAAATGAGTTTACTCCCTGCTTACTTTCTTTGTATACATTCGACTATACGGGATTTACGGGAAATCGCGGGTTTTCGGTTGCCGGCGATTAAACTGCTTTCATTCGGCGTCTCATCAAAAATGAAAATATTTTTGAAAACTACAAGTCTCATGGGTTTTAGTGGTGAAAAAATAATTTTAAAAATCGTTCGGGAAATGAGTTTACTCCCTGCTACTTTCTTTGTATACATTCGACTATACGGGATTTTACGGGAAATCGCGGGTTTTCGGTTGCCGGCGATTAAACTGCTTTCATTCGGCGTCTCATCAAAAATGAAAAATTTTTGAAAACTACAAGTCTCATGGGTTTTAGTGGTGAAAAAATAATTTTAAAAATCGTTCGGGAAATGAGTTTACTCCTGCTTACTTTCTTTGTATACATTCGACTATACGGGATGGGATTTACGGGAAATCGCGGGTTTTCGGTTGCCGGCGATTAAACTGCTTTCATTCGGCGTCTCATCAAAAATGAAAATATTTTTGAAAACTACAAGTCTCATGGGTTTTAGTGGTGAAAAAATAATTTTAAAAATCGTTCGGGAAATGAGTTTACTCCCTGCTTACTTTCTTTGTATACATTCGACTATACGGGATTTACGGGAAATCGCGGGTTTTCGGTTGCCGGCGATTAAACTGCTTTCATTCGGCGTCTCATCAAAAATGAAAATATTTTTGAAAACTACAAGTCTCATGGGTTTTAGTGGTGAAAAAATAATTTTAAAAATCGTTCGGGAAATGAGTTTACTCCCTGCTTACTTTCTTTGTATACATTCGACTATACGGGAGCCGGGATTTACGGGAAATCGCGGGTTTTCGGTTGCCGGCGATTAAACTGCTTTCATTCGGCGTCTCATCAAAAATGAAAATATTTTTGAAAACTACAAGTCTCATGGGTTTTAGTGGTGAAAAAATAATTTTAAAAATCGTTCGGGAAATGAGTTTACTCCCTGCTTACTTTCTTTGTATACATTCGACTATACGGGATTTACGAATCGCGGGATTTACGGTGTTTGGTTGCCGATTAAACTGCTTTCATTCGGCGTCTCATCAAAAATGAAAATATTTTTGAAAACTACAAGTCTCATGGGTTTTAGTGGTGAAAAAATAATTTTAAAAATCGTTCGGGAAATGAGTTTACTCCCTGCTTACTTTCTTTGTATACATTCGACTATACGGGATTTACGGGAAATCGCGGGTTTTCGGTTGCCGGCGATTAAACTGCTTTCATTCGGCGTCTCATCAAAAATGAAAATATTTTTGAAAACTACAAGTCTCATGGGTTTTAGTGGTGAAAAAATAATTTTAAAAATCGTTCGGGAAATGAGTTTACTCCCTGCTTACTTTCTTTGTATACATTCGACTATACGGGCCGAGCCGGGATTTACGGGAAATCGCGGGTTTTCGGTTGCCGGCGATTAAACTGCTTTCATTCGGCGTCTCATCAAAAATGAAAATATTTTTGAAAACTACAAGTCTCATGGGTTTTAGTGGTGAAAAAATAATTTTAAAAATCGTTCGGGAAATGAGTTTACTCCTGCTTACTTTCTTTGTATACATTCGACTATACGGGATCCGGATTTACGGGAAATCGCGGGTTTTCGGTTGCCGGCGATTAAACTGCTTTCATTCGGCGTCTCATCAAAAATGAAAATATTTTTGAAAACTACAAGTCTCATGGGTTTTAGTGGTGAAAAAATAATTTTAAAAATCGTTCGGGAAATGAGTTTACTCCCTGCTTACTTTCTTTGTATACATTCGACTATACGGGATTTACGGGAAATCGCGGGTTTTCGGTTGCCGGCGATTAAACTGCTTTCATTCGGCGTCTCATCAAAAATGAAAATATTTTTGAAAACTACAAGTCTCATGGGTTTTAGTGGTGAAAAAATAATTTTAAAAATCGTTCGGGAAATGAGTTTACTCCCTGCTTACTTTCTTTGTATACATTCGACTATACGGGATTTACGGGAAATCGCGGGTTTTCGGTTGCCGGCGATTAAACTGCTTTCATTCGGCGTCTCATCAAAAATGAAAATATTTTTGAAAACTACAAGTCTCATGGGTTTTAGTGGTGAAAAAATAATTTTAAAAATCGTTCGGGAAATGAGTTTACTCCCTGCTTACTTTCTTTGTATACATTCGACTATACGGAGCCGGGATTTACGGGAAATCGCGGGTTTTCGGTTGCCGGCGATTAAACTGCTTTCATTCGGCGTCTCATCAAAAATGAAAATATTTTTGAAAACTACAAGTCTCATGGGTTTTAGTGGTGAAAAAATAATTTTAAAAATCGTTCGGGAAATGAGTTTACTCCCTGCTTACTTTCTTTGTATACATTCGACTATACGGGATTTACGGGAAATCGCGGGTTTTCGGTTGCCGGCGATTAAACTGCTTTCATTCGGCGTCTCATCAAAAATGAAAATATTTTTGAAAACTACAAGTCTCATGGGTTTTAGTGGTGAAAAAATAATTTTAAAAATCGTTCGGGAAATGAGTTTACTCCTGCTTACTTTCTTTGTATACATTCGACTATACGGGATTTACGGGAAATCGCGGGTTTTCGGTTGCCGGCGATTAAACTGCTTTCATTCGGCGTCTCATCAAAAATGAAAATATTTTTGAAAACTACAAGTCTCATGGGTTTTAGTGGTGAAAAAATAATTTTAAAAATCGTTCGGGAAATGAGTTTACTCCCTGCTTACTTTCTTTGTATACATTCGACTATACGGGATTTACGGGAAATCGCGGGTTTTCGGTTGCCGGCGATTAAACTGCTTTCATTCGGCGTCTCATCAAAAATGAAAATATTTTTGAAAACTACAAGTCTCATGGTTTTAGTGGTGAAAAAATAATTTTAAAAATCGTTCGGGAAATGAGTTTACTCCCTGCTTACTTTCTTTGTATACATTCGACTATACGGGATTTACGGGAAATCGCGGGTTTTCGGTTGCCGGCGATTAAACTGCTTTCATTCGGCGTCTCATCAAAAATGAAAATATTTTTGAAAACTACAAGTCTCATGGGTTTTAGTGGTGAAAAAATAATTTTAAAAATCGTTCGGGAAATGAGTTTACTCCTGCTTACTTTCTTTGTATACATTCGACTATACGGGATTTACGGGAAATCGCGGGTTTTCGGTTGCCGGCGATTAAACTGCTTTCATTCGGCGTCTCATCAAAAATGAAAATATTTTTGAAAACTACAAGTCTCATGGGTTTTAGTGGTGAAAAAATAATTTTAAAAATCGTTCGGGAAATGAGTTTACTCCCTGCTTACTTTCTTTGTATACATTCGACTATACGGGATTTACGGGAAATCGCGGGTTTTCGGTTGCCGGCGATTAAACTGCTTTCATTCGGCGTCTCATCAAAAATGAAAATATTTTTGAAAACTACAAGTCTCATGGGTTTTAGTGGTGAAAAAATAATTTTAAAAATCGTTCGGGAAATGAGTTTACTCCCTGCTTACTTTCTTTGTATACATTCGACTATACGGGATTTACGGGAAATCGCGGGTTTTCGGTTGCCGGCGATTAAACTGCTTTCATTCGGCGTCTCATCAAAAATGAAAATATTTTTGAAAACTACAAGTCTCATGGGTTTTAGTGGTGAAAAAATAATTTTAAAAATCGTTCGGGAAATGAGTTTACTCCCTGCTTACTTTCTTTGTATACATTCGACTATACGGGAATTTACGGGAAATCGCGGGTTTTCGGTTGCCGGCGATTAAACTGCTTTCATTCGGCGTCTCATCAAAAATGAAAATATTTTTGAAAACTACAAGTCTCATGGTTTTAGTGGTGAAAAAATAATTTTAAAAATCGTTCGGGAAATGAGTTTACTCCTGCTTACTTTCTTTGTATACATTCGACTATACGGGATGGGATTTACGGGAAATCGCGGGTTTTCGGTTGCCGGCGATTAAACTGCTTTCATTCGGCGTCTCATCAAAAATGAAAATATTTTTGAAAACTACAAGTCTCATGGGTTTTAGTGGTGAAAAAATAATTTTAAAAATCGTTCGGGAAATGAGTTTACTCCTGCTTACTTTCTTTGTATACATTCGACTATACGGGATTTACGGGAAATCGCGGGTTTTCGGTTGCCGGCGATTAAACTGCTTTCATTCGGCGTCTCATCAAAAATGAAAATATTTTTGAAAACTACAAGTCTCATGGGTTTTAGTGGTGAAAAAATAATTTTAAAAATCGTTCGGGAAATGAGTTTACTCCTGCTTACTTTCTTTGTATACATTCGACTATACGGGATTTACGGGAAATCGCGGGTTTTCGGTTGCCGGCGATTAAACTGCTTTCATTCGGCGTCTCATCAAAAATGAAAATATTTTTGAAAACTACAAGTCTCATGGGTTTTAGTGGTGAAAAAATAATTTTAAAAATCGTTCGGGAAATGAGTTTACTCCCTGCTTACTTTCTTTGTATACATTCGACTATACGGGATTTACGGGAAATCGCGGGTTTTCGGTTGCCGGCGATTAAACTGCTTTCATTCGGCGTCTCATCAAAAATGAAAATATTTTTGAAAACTACAAGTCTCATGGGTTTTAGTGGTGAAAAAATAATTTTAAAAATCGTTCGGGAAATGAGTTTACTCCCTGCTTACTTTCTTTGTATACATTCGACTATACGGGATTTACGGGAAATCGCGGGTTTTCGGTTGCCGGCGATTAAACTGCTTTCATTCGGCGTCTCATCAAAAATGAAAATATTTTTGAAAACTACAAGTCTCATGGGTTTTAGTGGTGAAAAAATAATTTTAAAAATCGTTCGGGAAATGAGTTTACTCCCTGCTTACTTTCTTTGTATACATTCGACTATACGGGAGCCGGGATTTACGGGAAATCGCGGGTTTTCGGTTGCCGGCGATTAAACTGCTTTCATTCGGCGTCTCATCAAAAATGAAAATATTTTTGAAAACTACAAGTCTCATGGGTTTTAGTGGTGAAAAAATAATTTTAAAAATCGTTCGGGAAATGAGTTTACTCCCTGCTACTTTCTTTGTATACATTCGACTATACGGGATTTTACGGGAAATCGCGGGTTTTCGGTTGCCGGCGATTAAACTGCTTTCATTCGGCGTCTCATCAAAAATGAAAATATTTTTGAAAACTACAAGTCTCATGGGTTTTAGTGGTGAAAAAATAATTTTAAAAATCGTTCGGGAAATGAGTTTACTCCCTGCTTACTTTCTTTGTATACATTCGACTATACGGGATTTACGGGAAATCGCGGGTTTTCGGTTGCCGGCGATTAAACTGCTTTCATTCGGCGTCTCATCAAAAATGAAAATATTTTTGAAAACTACAAGTCTCATGGTTTTAGTGGTGAAAAAATAATTTTAAAAATCGTTCGGGAAATGAGTTTACTCCCTGCTT